>PVJH01028961.1:0-26633 GCA_004026705.1 Nesogale talazaci | reverse complement strand
AGCTTGGTTAACTCACTAAGGATATGTAAAAGCGCTGAGCCAGTGAATAGTATTAGGAGAGTGAAAAATCATGTGCTCTTAAATATGTACATATTCCAAACCAACATCTTTATGAAGGTCACTAAATTTCAGAAAGTCTCTAAACTATTCCCCTACACTTGAGTGAAAGCAGTAACACCCCTCAATCATTATGTTGTATAGTGCAGTTGTGAACATTTAAAGTTGTTTTAGATATTGCTATAATAAAACTCATTTCTACATTAAAAAAAATGTTCCTTAAAGCAAGTTTCCAGAATCTTGCCAAAATAAATAGATCAGTAATGCAAAAATTATTTTTGAAAGTTTATTTACCACTGTTGTCTTTAGTTACTGTCTAGTAGATCCTACTCATGCTTGTCTTGTACGTGCAGATGAGCGGTGTCTCTGAAGGATGTCAAGCTTCTGCAGAGGCTTATGTGCACGTTTGTCTTCCAGATGATTCGGATGGAATTGAGCTGCCAAGCTTGCTATAGGTAGCTGAGTAAATGCTCATAAGGGTTTTGTATTTGGCTTAGGATGGTGTAGTTTTCTAAGCTTTCTGCCTACTTCCTTACTAGAAATGAATTTAATTGAAATACGTGTTTTTCTGTAAATAAATTAATTACATCAAAAACAATATCCAATTGAATCCTAAATACTAAGTTTCTTTCACATAAAAGAAAAATCCAAAGTCACTGCCATTGAGTCATTTCTGGCTTGTGGCTGCTCTAACGGACCTGATGGACCTGCTCTTGTGTGCTTATGAGAGAGATTCTATCCGTTCCAGAAATCAACTTTCCTGTGAAGAGTTAGAATCTTTCTCCAGAGGAACAACTGGTCATTTTGAACTTCTGACCTTGTGGTTATCAGCCAAATGTGCAACAACTATATCACAAGGGTTGCCTGCTCATTTTAAATATATATGATAATGAAGTATATTCATTGTCTGAAATATATTTTTACAATATAGCTATGCCAGTGGAAGTCTACTCATTCAAGGAAAATGACTATATTCTATTGAAGATAGGTAATGTTTTCAGTTTTTTTGGATTTAAATTTGAATTAAGAATTTAGACTACATATTAAAAAACAGTACTCTCAATTTTTCAAATGGTTTTCATGTACTAGTAACCGTGTTTTTAACTTTGTTACATGATTATTTCAATGGAAATAAATGTATAACTGATGGGAAAATTAGAAAAATATGATCTTTTAGTTTTTTCTTCTACATATATAAGATTTTAATTATTTTTATATAATAAGTCATTTTATTGGGGACTCGTAATTGGTTACCACAATCCATAGATATGTAGATTGTGCCAAGCACCTTCATATGCCTGAAGACATTATCTTTCTCAAAACACTTGCTTTCAACTTGAGCCCTTGTCATCAGCTTTTCATCTTTTTCCCTCCATCCCCGTTCCACCCTCCCATCATGAACCCTTGATAGTTTATAAATTATTATTATTTTGTCATATATTTGTTACATATTATAGTGCCCACTCTTCTGTTGTCCATCCTCCAGAGAGGAGGTTCTATGTAGATCCTTGTAATTGGCTCCCCCTTTTTACTCCAACTTCCCTTCACCTCCCTCTGCCCCGCCCCCCCCCCCCCCCCCCCCCCGTATCTCCACTCTCACTACTTGTCCTGAAGAGTTCATCTGTCCTGAATTCCCTGTACTTCCAATTCCCATCTGTGCCAGTGTACTTCTTCATTCTAGCTGGATTTGTTAGGTAGAATTGAGATCATGATCGTTGGGGGGAGGAAGCCTTCAAAAACTAGTGGAAAGTTGTAGCATTCAGGGAGGAGTTGACACCGATGCTCCACAAAGTTTTTCAGAGTGTAGAAAAGGAGGGAAAACTCCCAAACTCATTTTACAAAGCCAGGATAACTCTGATACCCCAAATAGCGAAAGAATGCCACACGAATAGGGAAATATAGACCAATATCTCTAATGAATGTAGGTGCCAAAATCTTCAACAAGGTATTGGCCAATAGAATACAAAAGTGTATAAAATGCATAATCAATCAGGATTAAATGGGATTCATTCAAGGAATGCAGATATGGTTCAACATCAGAAAATACATCAATATTATACACCACATTGATAAACTAAAGTATAAGAATCGCATGATAGTATCTCTAGATGCAGAGAAAGCATTTGCCAGCATCCAGCACCTATTCCTACATAAGACTCTCAGGAGGATAGGGATGGAAGGGCAGTTCTTCAGGTTAATACACGCTATCAATGAAAAGTCTATAGCTAACACCATAGTCAATAGAGAAAAGACTAAACCAATCCCACTGAAAAAGGGGACAAGACAAAGTTGCCTCATCCCCACTGCTATTAAATACTGTACTGGAGGTCTTTAAGTTTTAAGATATTAAAATCTTCTGTTATCAGGTTAAACGGCTGCATCCTTATTTGAAACAATTTTAGTTTCTATATTATAATCATTAATATTTAATGAAAAGTGAAAGTTTATTCTTAATATCACATTAAACACCTTGAAGATATGAACTTTACCAATTGCAATAAGCTGTTGTAATAGTCCATGTGATTTGAAGGGGGAGGGCTTGTAAGCATCTTGTCAGCATTAAAATCAAAAGTTTCTTTTAAAGCATTAGTATATTGGTGAAAGTGCAATTAGGGGTAATATTATCTGATAGCCAAATATGGCATGGGAATTTAAGAAAGAAGAAAATACTGCCAGTTTGAAGCACAAGGCATTACCATGATTCAATAGCTTTGATCTACCAAAGTGCAATCTTAAATATTTTAAGTTAACATTCAGTTTATCTTATTTAGTCTAACTAGAGGAGCAATAAATATACAACAGTGAAATGTTTATGGGACTCTTGGGCAGGAATTTTGAGAGGTGAATATCTTAAATTGAAAACATGTCAAATTCAGGCTACACTGACATTGCATTGATTAACTATTTAGATATGTCCTCTTCCTGTAGGAGTGTGCTGGTCTAGTATTTAAGCTCAGGCTGCTAATTGCAGGGTCATTATTTGGAATCCACCATCCATACTCAGAAAAAAAAAAAAGGGAGGCTTGATACTCCCATTAAGAGTTATAGTTTCTGGGCTGAGCCCCGGTGGCATAGTGGTTGAGTGCGGAACTACGGCCCCTTGGGCTTGGCAGTTCAGATCCAGCAGCAGCTCTCCAGGAGTAAGGCTGGGTAGCTCCCACAACCACCAGAGGGCAGTGATGCCAGCCCACCCCAAAAAGAGTTAGAGTTTCAGGAAATCACAGGGGTTGGTGGATTTTTTTTTTTTTGTAATTTTATAAGATATTGACTATAAGCCTTCTGGTCCTTCCTTACTATACAGTCGGGTCTAGGTAGCATTGAGAGAGCTCAAAATGCACCAAAGCCCAAGGCTAACACGAAAAAGGCATACATAGAAAGAACTGCAGCAGTCATGCTGCCTCATCTCTCTGTTTGTGTTTGACAAGAGAATAAAGGATCTCTAGTGGTTCTGAACGAACCACAGTCCCTTCAGATCTAATAGTCTTGTGGTCAATTGGCCAAGTCATGTGAAATCTATTGTGACATGTCACAGTTAGCCAGAATATTTTGTGTGGTATGTTGTCACTTTTATTTCAGGTGCATCCTGGTCAGTTCCTACTCTTGCACAGTCGAAAGGCAGAGTTCCCAGCTATCTGCCACCCTCCCAAGTGATGGGGGATCAGTTAGTCATGAATCATAAGTCTTATTTAAAAGGTGCATCTAGTTAAAAAAGACCATAAACAGTAGTTTTTCTTTTTATTTTTTAAATTATTGTTTCTGTGAAGGGTCAGAAGAATTGGTGCAATATATTATTTGTCTTATTTATAGAGATGCTTATTTTTTAGTGAACTTTATTTGAAAAGTTTAAGGACCCGAAAAAATAATTGTCTTATCTGTGTAGAAGACAGAATATTTTGAATAGAACTTTGGAAAATCAGAATGTAAAGAAGTCCAGCTCATTGCTAAGAGAACAAGTCTGTTAGATTCCTTCAGGTTACCGTGTTCTTGCTACTTGCTATATATGTACATGAGTGACATTTATGATATGTAATAAACTTGCACAACTTCCTCTCATGTTCATTTCCTTTGTATCATATGTATGTTTATGGGTGTGTATCCTGCACTAAAATTATAGTATTGGCTTTGAAACTTTGAGGAGACTATCCAAATTACTAAACCGAAAATTAATTACCTTTAAAAGGAAATACTGACCCACAGCATTATTGTGAAGACTGATCTAAGGAGAGAAATGCACAAAATACAGTGCTTGTCACATAGGGAGTACACAGTGTATGTTAGTTATTATTTAAGTTGATTTCTCTAAGCATTGGTTATTTCAGATAAGTACAAAATTAGCAATTGAGAGAAAGCTGCCAAATAGCACACACATTCTTAAAGAAAATTATTTTCTGCTTATGAGATTTTCATGTATATATTGAAGCATATCATAAATACACACCAATGAATTAGCATGTATGCACTCTTGTGTCTACATGGATTGATGGTGGAAAGAAATGAGAGGACTAAAATGGCAATATTTGGAAGATACCTCAGATTATAACCATTGCTATGTGTGTGCAATTTTATTTTAACAGTACTGTCTGTATATAGTAGGCAAGTATATTCTCATTTGAAACATCTAGTCCTTCTAGATGTTCAGATGTGCTTAGTGTATTTATGTAAGCTAACCCTTTGTAAATTGCTTTTTAGGATTAATAGCTTAAAAGAAAATATTGTCTTTGGGAATGGATTTGTGAAACACATCTGTGAAACACCTCTGTATTTGCTGATTGCTTTTTTCATTGGGTTAAGGGGTGCAGGCGGGAAGAAATTGCACACAGTGCTCGAGTGTACCACACTGTTCCAGATCTTCCATTGCCCTGTATTTTACATGCTTTCCATTTAACTTTGCTGTACTGTGTGTTGTATGTATAGATTTTACAAATGAGTTCTAATTTTAGTACACTCATCACTAGATTTATGAACCCAGACCAAAAAAACCCCAGCTTATTGCAATGGAACAAGTGCAAGACTTTGAATCAGAGTTACCAGATATGAATTGTGTTCTACTTGGACTGTGTGTTCTATTTTCAAGACAATACATTCTGGCTCACATTTGCTAACCCACAGATGCAGAAGGTGGGATTCGGTGAATAGCTTCCTCCCCCTCAATCTGAATTTAGGTTTCTACAAGGTCTATTCTTCTCTGATCTTTAGGAGATGCTCCCTCAGCTCTCTGAGGTGCTTCCAACCGCACATTTTTACATGGGATTCTTTCCATTTTCTCTGTGTAAATTCTCATTTATAGAAACAGAATTAGCAGGGGATTGCAACACACTCTATTCCAGCATGATCACATCATAAAAAAATATCATTTTCAAATACCATGTTTTATACAAGGTCACATACAAAGGTACTGGAGTTAGCATGTCAACATATTGTTTGGAAAGATGTGGTTCATTTTACAACAGTATTCGAAAATAATCTCACAATTCTATCTAAAGTAGACTGTCTACTAATCCCTAGCGATAATATTTTTATATTGTAACTTTTATTAATAAAGTGTTGTTATCCTAATTCACAAAGGATAGAATTTAAACACTACTGGAAACTATTAATATTAGTTCAGAAGTTGAAAATTTATTTACAATCAAGCACATAGTTTAAATATTCAGGAATTTTGATTTTGAAATATTTTAAGAAAAAAATTCACCAATTAATCAAAATTGTCTATAGAAATTTAGAACAGTGAATATTATGGGTGAGTTTCAAAGTTACTATCTATGATGCAAACTAGTCAGCAAGACAATGTACTCATATGATTTATAAAACCACATAGAAATTTCCATGTTAATAGAGGCTACAATTTATGCACACTCCTTAGTAATAATTTTGAATTACCTGGCAAGAAAACAAAAGTGCACATCTCTTCATTATCTTCCAGGCAAAATGCATTCAGTGAGCCCTCCTCCTTTATTTTTATCTTTGATCGAAAGTACAAAAGCATTTCTATAATTTCCCTGGTTTTCCTTCTAAGGATTATGTGATGACTTTAGTTTACAATAATGATAACATTAGGAAATCGCAGCAAAGCCATAATCAGAGAGTGGTGGCAAAATGACAAGTTTAACATATTAGGAAGGAATATAGAACTTGAAAACAATCTTTCCAGTGTTAAAAGCTAATTATGACTTAGAAGTTCCATTATCTGTCTTAAATTGAAAACAACTGCTAAATGGATCATTTCTTTGTTATTTAGTCATTTAGGCTTCTCTTTGATAAAGGTCCTTGCCATCCAAATGGAACATAAAGATTTTATTGGTCTCTAATGATGGCAACTACAGCTGTACAGTCATCATTTCAGAGTCCAAGCTCGGTATGTTCTTAGATCTGCTGTCACTTGATCGCAATTACACAAGTATCTTTAAGTGTATTTGCTTCACCAGATGGTAAATTACTGTACAGGGAATGCATCCATCTCTTTTACAGTATGAATAAGTGAAAAAACAGATATTTTAACTATGGTAGAAAGATTCAGACTTTTATCATCCAAAAAATAGTGTTTTTATTTGTTTTTCTAGAACAAAATTGTCCAAAAAGGAGCATATACATCAAGAAAATATAATATTATGGCAAACATTGCTGTATTTATCATTTAACAATTTGAATAATATTTATAATTTTTGAAGAAGTAAAGCATGAAATACTGGGGTATAAAATTCTAAGCAAATCCTGACTTTTTTTTTCTAAAGAAAAGTGAAGGAATTTATGCTTATGAGTATTCTTCCACCACACATTTAAGTTCTTTAGATCATGAGTTAAGAACACATGATGTTCTGAGGTATGTTACTATATAATTAATTGCCATTTCACTTGTGTAAATTATAATTTCACTATAAGAGTGATTTGGGATGCTTCTGCCTTCTCTGCCTGCGGTGTGCATGGACCAGGCTGGTGAGATCATGGTCGTCCAGGAGGTCATTTCATCTGCAGATGGAGAAACTGTGCATGAAGGACCCAACTATGTATGAGGCATGATCAGTGATGTTGATAACTCATAGAGAAATATAAATATGTCCATTGTAAGATAGTCCAACAATGTCCACTATGCAAAGCACACAGCCTTGCTTAATAAAAATGAAGAGAACTAAAAGTACTTACTAATGAAATGCAAAGACTGCCAGGTCTAGGGAGGAGTATACACCAACGTAAAGAAAAGAAAAACCCTCTCACCTGGACCAAGACATCATAATAAACAGAAAAGATGAAAGCTTTTAAGGATTTCATTTTAAATTGATACCCAACCAAAGCCTATGGAAGCAATGCTCAAGGACTTTAAACAGATGTCACGTGGAGCAAATCCATAGCAAGAGAGATCTCTTTAAGGACTAAAAAGCAAAGATATAACTTTTAAGGACTAAGAAAAGCCCGACCCAAGTCATGGTAATCTGTCACATCATGTGCATGGAAAGGTGGACAGTGACTAAGGAAGATCAATGACTTTGAATTATGGAGTTTGTGAAAAAAAAATATAAAGCATACCATGGATTGCCAAAAGAACAAACGAAACTATCTTAGAAAAAATATAGCTAGAATGCTCGAATCTTGAAGCACTTCCTTAGAAGAGATGATGGAAAGATTTTGATGCCTGTACTTTGGATAAATTATTAGGGGAAGTATCTGGATGATATCTTACTTGATATAGCTGAAGGTCAATGAAAAAGAAAAAACCTTCAACAAGACAGATTGACAGAGTGACAACAGCAATGGGCTCAAACATAAGAACCATTGTGAAGCGGGCACAGAAGAGGTCAACATTTCATTGTTTTGTTGAATTCTCTCTCATAGGGACCAGCCTTGAGGACACCAAACAATAGCCTATTCATGTAGACGGTCATATTGAGGAAGGAAGAATTGTAAATTCATTGCAAGCCACTTAAAAATTCCTTTCTCCCCCCTTGGGTTTTTAATAGACTGTGACAGTTATTAAGTGACTTTAAAATGTTTTTTGTTTGTTTGTTTGTTTTTGGGCATCACTGCTCTCCGGTGGTGGGAGTAGGAGGCCCAGCCCCACTGCTGGAATTGAACCTCCGTCCCAGTGAGCCGCAGTCCCGCGCACAACCACTACGCCACTGGGACTCAGCCCTAAAATGTTTTAACATTTAAACATATCTTTATACTTCTAAAAAAAAAATCTAACATTTGACATTTAATGCCAATATTAAATTCTTGTCATGTCATTAAAATGAGTTGGATCTTCTAAGTGAATTTTTTTCTGCTGTCTGAATTTAGAACTTTTTAATATGTCAGGAATAATGAAAATAGGTTTAGGGTTAATACATTCTTTTTTCTATTGTGACTACTTCGAAGAGGATAGTGCTAATTGCCATAGACAGTATTTTTTAGCAATATGAAAGGAAAAAAGATATCTCACAGATATATTTTTCAGAAGATCAGAAAACCCACAAAAAATCTCTCTTTGCACTAGAGGGAAGATTGAAGTGTTTGAAAAAAAAGTGACTTGAGAATTATTAAAGGTTTATATAAAATGCTTTGCATAAATTTGGGGATTAGTTTTTCAAAATTGGAAAGCTACAGTAATACATGGATTTCTGTCTATGAATTGGATTTCATTCATAATAAAAAGTTCATAGGTAGAGAAGCTTTGAAGGTGATCCTATGAACATAAGATCAAACAAAATTGAAGCTGACATTTTGGTGCTTCAAAGTTAGGGGTAGTAGACTTGTGGAGATTTAACAAAGAAAAAAATAGATCACAATTTAGATTACTGTTTTAAAAGCTAAAATAATGTTCCTAGGCATCATTGTCCTTGCATGTAAATAAACATTAAAATTGTAGAATATTATCTGTCTTTTGAAAGAGAAGCAAAAAACAAAATTGAACTAAAAATTTAGTAGAGAATGAGAATGTTGTCAAATTAAAAACTTAAATGACAATTGTTGGAATGCAGGCAAATTGAAATTAAAGAACAGATAAATTGAAATATAAGTACACTGATTGTAATCAGAGGTATTGAAGCATAAGGCAAGATATTTGTGAACTGATCATAGAAGCGTGATAACTAAATCTTGGTTATCTTTATGCAAATGGTTGCTAATGCAAAGTGTGAGTAAATGTGACCAAATTTGAGGATGTTGAACAAAAGGATTACCAGCTAGTAAAGCTAGCAATAATGAGATTGATATATGCCAGAAACATGGATTAAAATCGTTTTCAGAATATTTCTCTTTGTATCTTTGAGTTTTCTGCTCTTATTCAAGTTTTCTTCAAATAAAAGTAAATTTTATCTTTAAGAAAAAAAGTGTGCTTTTTAAATCTAAAAGGTCCATTCCGATTATATACATTAAAATATGAAAAGTTAATTTTCTCTTTAAAAATACATTTATAGAAAGAAAGAAGTAAAAAAATAAGTTATTTTTTATCACCTGTTCTGAAGTGGAGCATACATGATCTGTATTTAAAGGAAATTTATGTTGTAAGTTTCAATCCTAATTTTTTAGTTGACTAAACTAAAACAAAGCTTATCAGGGAGAGGATCAGAAGCCATGAAAGTGAGTTCACATACATTCCCTGTAAGGTTATCTTTATTCCTTTAAAACATAATTACCTCAAGCTCTCACAAGATAAACATAGATTGCTCTTGCCCTAGATTCCTCTAAAACCAATACTTACCCAAATCATTCTAGTTGTACTAAAATAAAATGGAACTGTCTATCTTTCAGCAAAACTGAATATTGTTTTGAGGAATTATTGAAAATTTCTCTGTAAGACAGATGACTATCAAACTCCTTTAAAAGTGTTGCTATTTAATATTTTACTTTGTAATTGTGGATTGAAAAAGAACGCATACTATAAAAGTTCTCCATTGGTTTAAGTTATGATAAAATTGTTAATTATATATTTTGTATGCATAGCTGTGAATTAATATTCAATTACTATAAAATAACAGTAATCGAATAGTATTTTGTGAATATATTTTTAAAGGTATGCTGCATACATAGAGAACTCAGTGATATTCTGAGTTAATTTGTGAGTGTTTTAACAATAATTGACCTCATGTGTAGTTATTGAATGAATAATTATCTAAAATACATTATTTAATGCTGCTAATGAATACTTTATACCATCTCCTGGAAGACATGGTAGGTTAAGCATTACACGGTTAACTGCTACCCGAGTGGATCAAACTATCCAATTGCTCTGCAAGAGAAAGAGGACTTTGTTTTCTCCCATAAAGATTTCGAGTGTAAGAAACCCCACAGATTATTTTGTCCCTATCCCAGGGGGTCACCACGAGTCAACATTGATTTGATGGTAATGCATTTTGTTTTGTTTTGTTTGCGGATGTTGTCTGTGGGAGTCCTCTGGTTCAGGTGATGAACAATCTTCTCCACACCTCTCTAGTAGTTTGAAATGTCCTTCAACTTACACCTCTAGCACCACATAATGCCTTTCCTCTGTCTTTTGTTGCTGTGTATCTTCATGCTATAAAACTTCCAGTCATGTTGTTTTAAGACTCCTCCTACTATAAAATAGTATGACATTATCAGAACTGTTGACATTTCCAAGTCTCTATTTCCAGAGTTACATTTCCAAAAAGTGCCTAAGGCACTTCAACATATAATCTTAAGGAGTGAAAGGAGTTATTTCTTCCAGTTTCTCAGTTAAGTGAATTAGTGTAGAAAGTTCTTTGCTGAAAATCTTAGTAGTTTACATAAAAAGACAATAACTGAAATTGTGTTGCTAACCTCAGAATTAGTATTCAAAACCAATGAATAGATCCTTGAGAGAAAGACGATGTTTCTAGTCCTGTAAAGAATTAGCCTCAGAAATCAAGACCTCCTCTACCCTGTCCTGTGAGTGTATCTGTGAGTCCAAATAAACTTGATGACAGTGAGTGTGGTTTAATTTTCAGCAAGTTATGATATATAGAACTACATTTTAAACCCTGCACATACTTATTGCAGACTAAATTTTGGTCTCTCAGTCTGGTAGTACTTTTCCTAAGTCCTACCTATTCACTTTACTTGAGATGTCACCTGCTTGGTGAGACCAGTACTGACTCCCAAGTTTGCATTGCTGCATCCTTGGGCTTTGGTGATATTGAGGGAAGCAATTCAGGATATTTTCCAATCATATTTTAAGAATTTAGGAACAGGTTCATATTTGAGAGTGAACTTATTAAAGTTGGTTATTGTTATGTTCTTCCAACACTCCAGCAGTAGGCAGCCAAGGAGTTGATATACATTATGAACCTTGGAAACGATTGGAGATTAGATAAAATTAAATTAATTTAAATTAAGATAATATTAAGTAAAATTGGAGATTAAATAAGCTGTGCATATATACATGTTATAAATGTATACACATTTATATATGAAGAGAGATAGAAAACAAAACATTTATTGATATTCAAACCATTTTATGACATTTATGTGAGGGATATTTCATTTCTTAGTGTTCAAGTTTAATATTTTCCAGAGCTATGAAATTCATAATTTAATGGGAAATGGGTTAACATAGTCCCCCTTGTTTATTTTTATGCATTCTCTAATTAATATGTAAAATATGAAATAATAATCTATGAAATATGTATGATTAATACCAAATTAATATTTTGACATTTAAGTGACTAATATAAATTAAAAAAATCATTTATGTTTGTTTAAATGTCTCTTTTAGATTACTATTCACCCTTCAAAGGGTAATTCTATTAGTTTTAAATCACTATCTTCTTATTTTGATCTTTTGGGGATTAACTGCCAATCACAAAATATCCTAATGACGATTTAAATCATTTTCGTTAATCACTGTCTTTCAATCACATAAGTTGTTCAATTGGTTAAAATTAAGATGAACAGCAAAGCTCTTCATCAAAATAATTCATCTAGAGCATTCTTCAAAATTTTCTCAGATTTCAGTTACAGAACTTAAATTCTGACTTTTCACTGAGTTCTCAAATCATGATAAATATAAGTTGTAGATTAAAATGACTGATGAACTCCTACACGCTTCACAAATAATAACCATCCACATATCAGTGGTTTTCAAAGCCTTATTTTAAAATTATTACTTGTAGATAAAAATTTAATTTTTATCCATAATATGGATTAATTTCATAACATCATCTCTCAAGACCTTAAGTAATTGAAGTCTAAAGAAAATAGAAGTCCAAATTTTCCTATAAATTTTACAATCTTCAATTATGAAATATAAAAAGGCAGATCCTTTACCCTTCATAATTGTTATTGTTCTATAGAATTATTTTGTGTAAAGTACATAGCATGCTATATGATTTTTTTAATTGCTTAGAAACCTGAAGAGTGATAAGCTCAAAAGCCTTTTCCCTCCCCATTTTAGTTCTTTCAAATTGTTCTTGTTATATATCTAAAAATTTCTTACATGTGCGTTGCCCATGGCTTGAAGTTGCTAAGGTTTCAAGACAGGGTGCTTTGACATACACTCTAAGGGTTTCTAATTGACATGAAAACAGAAAGATGGGTTACATATAACTGTATCTAAATGTGCTTTATTTATTATAGTGTCATATTGCAAAGTAGTAAACAGTTCTTAGTTGCAATATCAAGCATGAATAAAAACTTAATTAAATTAAACTTCGTGAGTTTAAGCAAAGGGATAGTTTTGATTATCTTGCTTAAATTAAATGGGTAGGTGATTTTGCTTTCATTAGAAAGTTAGCACTATTTTATTTCACATCCCATTCCCTTTTGTATTTAAATTAGGTTTTTAGGAAGCAGGATAGAGGAGGGGAGATGAAATAAGGACAAATTCTTAAACCACTAAATAAGTGCATGCAGCATGAGGCTAATGGTTCAGTCTTTTTCTTCATCTTGCCTTCATAATATCTCTACAGTGTAGCTGGGGCGGATGGAGAAACCAAGGATCCTGGATATCAAAAGCACAAAGTCAAAAGTCAAAGTTTGATGTAGAGTTCTTGTTTGTAGACACTCTTTCAGCATTGTTTATCTCCCATCTCCCTCTGGTGGTTTATCTAATTACTATTTCTAATGAACATCTAGTTATTATTCCGCACAAGGAGTGCTAGAATAGGTTTCCTCAATTATAAATTGAAAATAGCTTGGGCCATTTTAACCCTTGAACTCAATACTACAGAATTCTATTTCTGTTGTTGTTGTCATTGTTGTAGGATGCCATGGGCTCCGCTATTAGTCAGAGCTACCCCGGACACCACAGACTGCCACAGAATGAGATATATTTTTGAGTAAATTCATATATTATAACATATTCAAGAATATTTTTAACAAATATGGAAAATGTTGTAACTGAGGATGACATTTAAAAAATATTTCTTGTTAAGAATATCTTGCTCTTAGAGGCTATTCAGCTGATTTTTAACCCATTAGGATCCATGTGACAAATTAGAACCGCCCAACAGGGTTCTCTAGTCGTAATCATCAGAGAAGCATCTTAACAAGTCTTTTTGTTAAGTTTTCCTGCGTGAGTTCAAATGACCAAACTTTGACTTATCATCGAGTGCTTACATTATGCACCAACAGAGCTCCTTACTGATTACATAGGCTTAGACATTCCTATCTGTTGGAATGCTAAAAAATTTTGAAGTCATCTCTCCTCATGGTAGATTGATTAGATAGCTTTGGAGAGTGTTTTAGACAGGTGGAGTTATACTCTTTTACTTCAGAGAGCTTTAATATTGTACTTTATTTCCAGATATTTGCTTTCAGTCTAAAGATTATTACTTTCTATTGTTGTACTTCAGCTGGCAAATAATATATTCCTGATGGAATATGGCTTAAATAAAATGGGGACAGGGATGATCAAATATGAGATCGACTATATCATTACATTTTCATTAGCCATTAACTGACATTGCTTCTCCCTCACATGGCAATAAACATTTGTGGATATTGTTAATGTTTCTGATTATTTAAATTGTTCAGCAAAAAAGTGCGTGATATGAATAGTGATAAAATATATCACAATGTCAGTCCATATGTGGCACTGCAAAGGAAATGAACAGAGAACATTCTTTATATATTCTTGTTGAAATTTGTGGCAGTCATGTATTTTAGATGTCAATTTCATGATTGAGATGTAGGGGTGGAGTCTAGTCTGTTAATCTGGAGATAGCCATTGAGTAGCCAGTGAGGCCTCTGTGTGGGCATGGCTTTCTCCTGAGACTTCTGGGAAATCTTGCAATATTTTCCTCATGGAGATGAGAGGCTATATCCCCAGTTGTTGAAAGTCAGTCTCCAAGATGACAAACTATGAACAAGACAAGGTAGCAGTGTCTGAGGAGCCAGAGGAGTAGCCATACAGTCTTATCCTGGTAGAACCAGACCTCGGAAGCTGGAGAAGTCACGTGGAGAGCCCTGCCAGCGCTAAGTTGCTTCTACCATCACTGGATGCTGTTGACGGACCCTGAGCCCTGGAATTGAGGAGCCATGGGGAGACCCCTGCTGGCGCCGGGACTCTGCACCCACTGTCCTGTGACTTTGTAAGTCAGAAGGAAACTTTATTGACTGTATTGGATATATGGACTAATATTGGACTTAGGACTCTGAACTGGACTGGGTTGGGATGCTTTTTCAATGTCCCATTCCTCTTGTTTATAAACCTTACTCATATTCATATGTGTGTCTATGCATTTGTTTCTCTAGTCTAGCTAGACTAACACAGAATTACTGCTTTTATTTTTTTGTAAAAAAAAATATGTACTTGTTATCAACTGTTATGATAATGGGGTTGATTCTGTTGGGAGGACAATGGACTCTTGCTGAAAGACTCAGCAGGGAGCTGAATACTTAATGGATTAGAAATTAAGACTCCACTGGTGTATGCATTTATACTGACTTAAAGGCGATTTTTTTTGCCATTTGTTTCAAACTTAATTATGTGGCTAAAATTAGAAAAAAATAACATTTTCTTGAACATGATGTTTTCCAAGTGTACATGGCATATGTTTAATAACGTTGCTCACAATCAGATGATATGGATATATTTTTTAGCAATGATCTCATTGAAATCATCACTTTTCTATTGACCAAAATATGATAAAATGTGGCATGTTGCAAGCTCTTTCGATGGCAAAATAAATCCAAACTGCTTATCCAATTAAAAAAAAATTGCACTAACTCTTATGTATGGAGGGCCAGAAAATTATCTTTATAATGTCACGTGCAGAGGTCAGTTTTACTATGGGAGGAACCTCTGCCTTTTTTCTCCTTTAACACTATGACCCATTTTTTGTAAAATATTCCTTCTTGTATACACAAAATTATAGCATGGAAGAAAATAATTGATGCAAAATTCCAAATTATATTTGTACTTGTTCCAAATTACATTTGTATTTTTTGTTGTTATTTTTCAGTTATGTTTTTCCTTGTCTTACTTGGTTGTGAAATGGTTTAGTACTTGATTGCTAGCAAAAAGATTCCTCTCACTCTGTGGGAGTCAGATGTGGCTGTCTGATTCTCTAAAGGTTTCCACCTTTGACATAGTTTAGGGAAATTTTAGTCTGTCATGTGGATCACACTGAGTTATAAGGCCTGGATAGCATTGTGTTTGGTTTAGAGTAAAGAGGAGATGTCATGTCTGTACAATTTTATATCATTTAAATTATTTTAATTTATCAAACATCATAAACAATTACTCTGGATTTTAAAATAGTGTCATTGAAATAATGTTGCACAAAATAGCAGATAAGTTAATCCCTCAGTTAAGAAAGATATCAATGCTACATGGATGCTGCAATTTTCCAAGTATTACAATTTACTTTGACACAACAGATGATGTTTCCAAATAATCCCCTATAGTCGGGAATTAGTTGAGGATTTGTAGTTTTTGAAGTAGTAGGTCAGTAGTGATTTGAGAAAATCCTGAATTAGAGAGCAACAATTTAAGATAAGAAGGACAATCGGCTTAAAGTCCATTACTGTTGGCTTCGGTTTTATTGGAGGAAAAAAAAATCCTGGTGCTCACGAAATCTGAAAAGGGTTGACCAGAGCCTGTGGAGAAAATGAAACTCGAGGCAAACGATTTAAATGTGATTGGCTACTATCTAATGAAATATATGAAGTATTGAGACTACCTTTTGATCATTTAATGGTTGAGGTTCAGTTAAAAACTGCTTTATCATTTAAGACTTTTAAATGATCAGAAGAATAAGTGTCTGACTTAAGAACAACATCAAATATCAGTTTGAAGCCATTCTATAGAATCCTCTGAATGCCTTCTGTCATAGTTAATAGATAATTTTGAAGGCTAACAAAATTAACATTTAAAAGATTTCTGGATTTTGGATATTACAGGAGAATCCACTCAAGTGTAAATTATTTTCTGACTCTAAATCTAAATGTCTAGTGTCATGTTGTACATATAACCTTTGTTTTGGAGTCCATGAAAATGCTCTATGTAAGAAAGTAATTCCCTGTGATAAAAAATAGAATTGAATTAAAGGAAAATAAAGGGTAGCAATTTAAATCCAAGTCTGGATACAAATAAAATGAAAAGAGTGTAGTGTGGGAAAGAGAGAGGGAGGAAAAGAAAATCAAGGAGCTGACACCAAGGGCTAAATCAAAGAAAATGTTTCAAAAATGGTGGCAATATATGTATAAGTGTGCTTGACACAATAGATTTATATATGGATTGTGATGAGAGGGGTAGGAGCCCCAATGAAATGATTTAAAAAGAGAATGTAGGAAAGGATGCTGCACCCAGGCACACACAAACACACACCTCCCCCTATGCACACTGTCCAGCTAGGGTATTTAGACAAGTGGGACCTTACGGACCGTAGGGGAAAAGCTTATTTTTCAAGAAATATGCTGTAGTATACTGGGCATTTTCACTCCTAAAATTTAATACAAAAATAGAAATTCAACCATTTTTAAAACTCTAGAATCCAAACAAAAGCTAGTATAAGAAATAATTTCTAAAATTTAGCTGAGCCCCGGTGGCATAGTGTTTGTGCACTGGACTGCGACCCACTGGGATGGAGGTTCAATTCCAGCTGTGGCTCCACAGGAGCAAAGGCTGGGCCTCCTACTCCCGCCACCAGAAGGCAGTGATGCCCCTCCAAAATTAATTTCTTAAATTTAAATGTAAATGTGCCAATTTGTTGTTGCTGTTGTTGTTATTGTTGTGTGTGTGTATCAGGAAAATTGTTTATATGTTATTCTTAAGGTAATTATTATTGATGTTCTTATGTTCAATGTGAAGAATATTCCCAAATGATCTTTAATTTCCAATTCCACTTACACAAATACAAGTATATGGTATAACTTAATTCTCCACATAACATTCCAATTTAGTATAGATGTGACTTTGTTTGTAACTAAGACTTTCGTTATGTTATTTAGGTTGTACAGGTGTAGGTTAGGTACTAATCCGCTCCTTTCCCAGTGATGTTTTATGAAAAAATGCAGAATAGATAAAATGTCAAAATATAGATTAATGTACAAGCCTAGGATGCCAAGAGCTGCTCGAAATTACTAGAATATAAGAAAAACAAAGAGAATCATATTAAAAAATGAATGATGTTGGGAATTCAGATATCCATGTTACATGAAAATAAGAGTCTAGTCATTAAACAAATATTTTTTGCATGGCACCCCTAATATGTGTGCCTACCTTTCTAACGAATAAGCTCCACACATGTTGGGCTAGAATAAAGTTACCAAACTACTGCTGTTCGTTGCCGTCAAGTTGGCGAGTATACAAGACTGCTTGATGTGATTAAACTATGGTATATCTGTTTTAATGCCCAATAAAATGATTTTGTTAAAAAAAGAAAAAAGGAAAGAAACAATGTAGTTTGGAGAATTTGGCTGCTAAAATAAAGTCCCCAAATTATTTGTTCAAGACCAAGCTAACTCACAGGAAAAAAGTAATAATTGACTGCTAATGAAGTCTTCATCAGCCTCCTAACAAACTAGCAATCTTATTTGCCATAAGTGCCAAATTTTCAAAACATAACACAAAAGGAAAACAGCAAAATAAACAGCAACAACATCGATCACAGAAAATAAGAGACTCAAATAAAAAGCGCCTTCTTACGGAGAAAAGTAAGGGTGGATGTCCTTGGTTTGTTATTTCAATGGTGTCCAAACTTGTAGTCACAGATTCAGTCACAACTGCCCACTGCCACGAGTCCAGAAAGCTGAGGGTGACCAAAAACAGCTGGGCCATCGGGTCCGCCCAGACCACCTCAACCCTGAGACAGCCACGGGGTGGGGTGGATGCCCTCAGACAGACAAACAGATCTCAAGGGACAAATGGGTAGATCTGTATAAAGCCCCGTGCAAATATTCATTGTTGTAAGACACTGCTAGATAAAGCACTCTACTTTTTAATAATGGAACAATCAAATATGAGAGAGGTTTAAGCAAATCCCTTATCTTGGAAGCTAGTGACTAGAAAAAGAAAAGCAGTCTTACCCCGCACAGGCAAGCTGAATGTCCGAGATTCTTCTTCTGAGCACACTTCCCATCCCAGCTGTGGCCTCTGATGGGGCCTGGCCTCTCCTGTCTCAGCCATCTGCTCAATGGACTCTCTTTCTGCCCTAACAAACAGCAACAAGCTCTCAATGATTCTCCTGCTTCTTCTTTTTCTTTTGGTTGTTGACATCCTTCATTACCTCTATGCAAACCCAGTACGCATCCATTTGAATGGCCAGACTGAAAATAATCTAAAATAAAACCTGGTGGTTTTATTCTAAAATAAAAATTGGTGGTGATACATAGTAAAAGTAATCTGCCATTCAACACCTATACATTGGCCTAAACCAGTTGAGTATATCATTATAATTCACTGTTTGCACCTAACATTTAGCAAGTTTCATACTCAAGTGTCCATTTCATACCACAGTGTCTTGTTGTCATTGTTCTTTTTCTTAATCCTTGTAACAATACAATAATATACAGAATTGCAATTTTCATTGCGTTGTGAATGCCTTGTTCTGTGTCAGGACTGAGCAAGTGAACTTGTTTTCCTAAAAGGATTCATTATGAGGCTTACAGATATTTCATAAGTCATATGTGCCATACGACTAACAAATATGGTCAATGGATAATATCACAGCTGGGTAATGAAGTAAATAAGCAATGGTATGAGTCATCAGGTTGACCTTCTGCTAATTGATCTCAATCACCTCCCCCCAATCCTCCTCAAGAGTTTACTACATTTATACCTCAGGCTATAGAACCTGCTCTTACCTCCAGATAACCTCAGGCATAGTGAAGTAGACAGATATAGAAATGATCCAACTATTGTGGTATCTATCTCCTTTAAGAACTGTGCTTGACATAATGGATGGATTGATGAATAGATGGATGGATGGGTGGATGGATGGATGGATGGATTGTGATATGAATCTTAAGAGTCCCCAATACAATGTTTTTTTAAAAACCTGCTCCTTACTGAAAGGCTATTGTAGGGTGTGGGGTGGGAGACACATTATTTGACCTGGAGAATGTATATGTGAGAACATTTCTATCTTGGAACAATGGCAATCTTTCTCAAAATAGAGCTAGTTTTCAGTGCCAGTGGTTGCAAGTGTAAAAATAAAGCCAAATATTTTCTACCAAGTCTTCAGTTTACCACAAGAAAAGGGCTTTATGTGAACTTAACCATTATTAAATAAGACAGATGCAAATTTAATTAAATCTAAGTTTGCTGTCACGGGATTATGGAATATTTTTTACTTACTGGAGATTTGATTACACACTCCCTTCATACATCCATAAAGTTAGCATTTGAAACTTTGCAGAGAGTTTGAAATACAGTAATTATGCACTTGTAAATTCTACATCTTCTTACAGAAAACAGAAGATAGACATTACTCAGAATTTCCATATTCCTTATGAGTTTTTTTGTTTATATGTATTAAATATGACATAGTCTCCAATATCATGAAATTATATGTCTAATTTTGGTTGTGTTGATATTGTTGATTAAAATTTATTAGGAAAATGTTCTATTGTGAAACTTTGTTGACTATGACAGTGCTAAAGCACTCTGGAATGGTGGTCTTGTCAGAAAGAGGAGGGAGTCCACATTTTATTAATAAAATGTTATATTTACAAGTAAAAAAAATTAAGTGCCTTTTATACTACAAAAAATATTAAATGCCTTTTATACTACAAAAATTACTCCAAATTTATGTAACTATTATATATTTATTATTTAATAATATGTATTATATGATTTATATGATATGTATTTATATGATGATTATATTGCATTATGACTATATAAAGGTGCAATATATTACTATGATAAATTATAAGCTGTTTATAGAGTTATGCAAATAACTTAGACCAGTTCTAAATAACACAGTTAAAAGGAACAATTTATAATGTCTCTTACAGTTCAACATATTGGAAGTATTTGAATAGAGAATCATCCCCATTAAGAGTTAATATAATCTCAATTTTATAGTTTCCTCCAAATGAAGGAAATTATCAAGACTTTTCTATGTCTGTTCTACCATGTGAGGAAAGAAAGACTAACAATGTTAGAATACAGTTCAGTGTAATGAAATGAAATTAATTTGCATCAAAGGAAAACTGACTTCTAAGCCTCAGACACATGAATTGATTAGATGGACTATGAGTCATTTATTCTACATATTTACATAGCTTCTTTACATTTTTCTGTCAACTATTATTATGCAGTATTTTTCATCAAAGTTAATATGAGAAAGCAATATCCTTATAAGGTTCCAAAGTAGTTGAAGCTTGCCCATTAAACCTTTCAGATATTTCTGTACTATATTTCAAAAGGGTACTGTGCTTGTGAAAGGATCAATATCATAGTAATTCTTCCAATTGTATAATTGAAGAAATGCCTTAAAAATATTACTTAAGCTTTGAGACAAAAAAAGTAAATGCAGTTTACTCTGACAGAGCCATTTATTATCTTATTTTAAAAGCACTTAATAATAAATATTTTCAAAATAAAATTAATGAGGATAATGTAAATTATTATATGTATATAATGAATAGCCTAAAGCCATTAAAAGAAGGACATTAAATTATTTTAGAAAAATCATTCGGCTGTTAGAGATATAAGTGTTATATTTTCAAGATATGCATGCTATACATTTGTGTAGGTAGTTTTAGATACTCTTCAGGGCAGTTACAAGTCAGTAATATTTCATACCCCTAGACCATCCTCTCAATCATTGCTACGTTTAAGCCCATTGTTAGAATTTGGGGGCATAGATGAATCTATCTCTATTAATGAATTGACAGTTTTGGCAATTTCTATAGCCTTTGTTTCTACGGATACCTTGAGTTTTTAATTATATCCTACTTACTGAAATGGTTGAACTTTGACAAATACATTTAGTAGAGAGACTCTGTATTCCTTCTGTCTTCTATTTATAGTTCCCCAATCGCCCCATCATGGTTGCTTTCCAGCAAGTTCCCACTCTGCAAATGAACCAGAATGGAACATCACCTACTCCTCCCACATTCTCCCAACTGCTCTTATGTTAGGGTCCACGATTGCAGCCACTGTGTCAATCCATTTAATCGAGTGCCTTCCTCTGTTTTTCGTACCTTCTATTTTAGCAAGCATGATAGTTTTCTAGGAACTAGTGCCCCCCTAATATCATATCCAAAATATTAAAGAAAAAAGTTAAGATCAAAATTTTAGTTATATGAGAAACATATTAAAATTAACTTTTGGGAATCGGATAACACTCTAGGTAGGCCTGCTTTCACTCTCATTAGACTTAAAGACATTTTGAAGAACAATACACTTCTCTAAATTAAAACCCTGTATTCAGGTGCAGAGGGCTTTTTGACAGTGCTGAATTGACCTAGGCCCTAGAGTGAGGGCATTGGTAGGGTGTCAAGAAAACTTGTAGATAAGATATAAGTAAATTAAAGGGCAGGGCCAGAGGAATTCAATTAAACAGCATGTGAGAGCAGTGAGGACACAGCCATTTATTTAGTGCTTCACTGAGAGGCTAAAGAGAGGATGCAATTTAAAACCAAGCTTGTTGCTCCATTTCATAGCTGAAGGTGGAGATGGTGAAGCACTAAACAAATAATGATGTAATTTCATAGCATATTGAGAAGCTTCACTATTATAATAAAAATGGAGGAACACTTAGAATAATTTAGAACCATAGAGAGAGTAATATATTTTCCATCAATCACATTCTTTGCAGAAAAAATTATAGAATATCAATTATAGTTGTACTGAGTTAATTGGGGGTAGATAGAAATGAAAGGTAATGAGAGCATGCATCAGGACAGAGACAAGGTGGCTTTAAAATGTTCCATTGTTGTCCTATATAAAAATAAACTTAACTACCTTTTAGCTTTGTGCAGTTATATATTCTGGTAAATCTTCAAAAGTGATTAAATAAAATATATAATGTTCCTCACAAGTATTTACTTTTTTTCCCCTTTATAGCATCTCATAGCCTTCTATTTACTTGATCCATTGAAAGTGTTAACTTACCCTGCTCTTTAGCAGTGAATACAGACAAAAGCGAACAAGCACAGTTATAAAAGCCCTAGATTTGTAGGCTAAGAGAATTTAATTTTTCATTCCAACTGTAGACCATAGGATTCTCTAATTTGAAAATGAGCAATAAGGTTGTCTTCACTTTGCTAATTTCTAGAATGGCAATCTTTATGTATTCCGTTTGATTTTTGACAAATTCTCAATTTTTAGTTTCATACTTTATATTTCCATGTTAAAGTTATTAGTGAATATTAACACCTGATTCATGTGACATCGGCAAATGTAGACCCTTTGGAGAACTGGGGGACTTGAACTCTGAGATTAGAAATATATATTTAAGTTATCAAATAATCCATTAACAGACATAAATGTAAATTAATATATCACTTAGCTTCAAAGTGTTTTACATATACTTTCATTAATAATATTCTGCATGGCACATATTTCTTATATTGGTTATTTTGTCCTCCTGGAAGATGATACATTATTAGATGGCATAGTGTATTTTTATGCTCTTAATTCCCTTAATGAGCCTTATTTCAAATTCTCATGTAGATTTTGTTTCTCTCATGTATTCACCACCCCTGCAATACTGCGAAAAACTACCCTCCTTAGACCAGCTAACATTTTACACATTTCTTTACTTACAAGTTGGAAGAAACACAGTGTTGTGCCTCACTTTTTCTTTGTGATTGCACTTAATTTGAAGTGTGTATTTTGTATATCTGTTCTCCAACAGCAAAAAACAATAAAAAAACACTCCCCTGCCATCCAATTGATTCCAACTTACATTGAACTTCTGAAGCTGTAAGTTTTTATCAGAGCATATGAATTCTATTTGAGAGAGCAGATAGCCTCATCTCTCTTCCATAGCTTGAACCATTAATCTTACAGTTTGCAGTTCAATATTTAGCTAATAGAACTACCAGGGTACCTTTGTAAATCTAAATAAATTAAATAGATTATTAATTAATTTCAGTATAGCTGCTACACTGTAGCATAAGTCCCTGAAATAAACTCACTGCCATTGAGTTGATTTTGACTCCTAGTGGCCATATAAGACAGAGAGGAACTGCCCTTGTGAGTCTCGTAGACTGTAACATTTTCACAGGAGTATCAATCCATCTCTTACTTCAGTGGAGCAGACAGGACTTTCAAACTGCTGACCTTGCAGTCAATAGACCAATGTGTGACTCACCACTTCACCAGATCTCCATAATACCTAAAACAACACAAGAAACACATTCCCCATTACATTATTCAGTTGCTGTATGACTTGAAACATATAATAATAGTTAGATATAAGTAGATTTATTTGATATATTCCATAAATTCCAAATATAGTCCTAGGATAAAATATTATTCAGTTTTATCTTTTTTATTTTGATTGTAGACAAACACATTCACATAAACATCATAGTATATGATGGCCAAGAGAACCAATGGTTTCCTAGTTAGGAATAAATTATGACAATAGTGGTAATACTGAAGAAAATAGAGATCATAACTTTGTAATCAATATAAAAGTGTAGTCCTAGATAAATATAGAATATATTTGAATAGGCTGTTACTAAATGCATGGTGATTATGAGCATTACAGTCAAAGTTATTTTTTGCATTTCTCATAATTCTATACATATGATCTAATTTATATCTATAATTTAATTCAATGAGCTTACCTCGTTTGTGTATTTTGCCTTATTAATTAATAAAATTCTTTTGTAGTAAACAAGGAAATGGTAAACAATAAACAGAAAGGAAAATAATGAAAGTGAAGGATTCTGTGTGTATATATGCATGGTAGATGGCTGAGTGTTTATGGTATTTCATAGATATGAGGGTAGCGAAAAACTCTTTCTTTGTTGTTCTGGGGGCATCACTGCCCTCTGGTGGTGGGAGTAGGAGGCTCAGCCTTTGCTCCTGTGGAGCCACTGCTGGGATTGAACCTCCATCCCAGTGGGCCGTAGTGCCGTGCACAAGCACTATGCCACCGGGGCTCAGTCCATGAAAAACTCTTTGAAGGGTCTTTCAAAGACATGGCTAGTGTTTACAACTGTGCATATTAGTAATTTCAAAGATATGAGAGAATACAAGTTTAGACTACACTAACTGGCAGTAAATGGGTGAACATAATTTCAAAGATTTTATTTTCTTGTAATTTTAACCAGCTTAGAAAATTAAGGACTACTATTGTGGATAGATAAGAAAAATACAGTAAATGAAGCCAAGAAGTCAAATGTATTAAACTATAAAATTTTGTCATTGAAAAGTATCCTACGAGTCAAGGAATGAAGGAAAAGGATCATGCTACTGGTGGAAAAGTGGGTCCATTTGATGGGAAAAATCCTAACTTACTACTGTTTTCTTCAGATTTAAAATTAAATTTGCATTTTTTAAAGTATGAACAGCAAACTTAAAAGAAATATAGTTTGTTTAAAAACGTTAACTGCAGAGCTATTATATGTCAAACAGGAACATGATTGGCACTAATCCTTTCATAGAAGTTGTAGTAGAGGGGATTACTTTTTCCATTTGTTTTATCACTTCCTCCAAGGAACAAAAATATAAGGATATATATATGTATATATATATATACAACTTCCTCCCTGTGGTATGGACAACAGGAAAGTGGGTGAAGGGAGACCTCAGACAGTGGACTATATGACAAAAGAATAATAATTTATAAATTTTCAGGTGTTCATGAGAGAGGGGAGAGGGGGGAAATAAGGAGTTGATACCAAGGGCTTTAGTATAAAGCAAATGTTTTGATGATGAAACAAATGTACAAATGTGCTTGGCATAAAATGGATGTATGTCTGGATTGTGGTAAGAGTTGTATCAGTCCCCAATAGGATGATTTAAAAACAAACATATATATATACATATATATATACCTATTGACTATAGTGTGTGAACTCCTGACTATAGCAATGGAGAGCTGTGTATGAATATTCATCCTAAATGTACTCAGTGCCACTGTGACTTGCTCTCAAAGGCAATTTGATTCTAATTCCCATTTTGTGTACTCGTTCTGAGCAGTGGTACACTGTTTGCTCTTTTCTCATATGCTATTTATTACTCTTCATTTATTTGAACCTTGGGGGACTAGATAAATATTTAAACTTCTTTTTTGTTTTTTTAATATTTAAACTTTTAATGCCTCAGTATCAGTCTGTACATTGCAAATAAACTAATGGTGAAAAAAGCCAACTATCTTCTATTGTATTTTAAGAATAAAAGTATAATGTAAATATAATATTTGACACATTATGAATAGTTAACCACTATGAATTTCTTCTTAGATATTTCTGGGAAAATTGATATCTATAGTTTGCTTTAAAAATAATTTGATATTTAGAATAATTATAAATAGCACTCATGAATAAATAAGTTCTATAATACACTACCCCTGAATTACAGATGGAACGTATATTTACAGTTAAGAATTATTAATTTTCATATTTTCTATGATACAATCCATAATAAAATTCATGCAATGAGCCCAATTATTTAATTACAGCTAATAGTATGATAGACTCTTAATATGTAGTAAGCTTTCTTAATTTGGGGGAACCTTTTATAAACAAATAAAAAATCATGTAAGTACACATGTATAACATTGGGTCTATACATTATCTAACATGAATAGCATGAAATATATTTTAAAAATTACTTTAACAACCATAGCAATGTGGATCACCATTTATTTTATCCTTCTGTTGAATCTTCAATATTAAAAACAGAAAAAAGTAAGCAACAGCCATATGACTATGCTTCACATATCAAATAAGAAACTTTAAATATTATCATTGCTGCAAATGTGTATGGATTTGAAATTTGGGTTTTAAGGTAGGATTATGTAAAATACTTATGATGTTAAATAAGTGTCCTATGAAAATACAGCTCTTTCATGACGGGTGAGTAAAATGATCAATTTACATAATACCATTTACAATAACAAATGTAATTGGGTATTAAAAATGAGATTAAATTCCAGTGTAAACAGTAAACTGGTTCATGTGACAACTCCTGGAAATAGTGGAGTCTGTGGGTAATATACTGTTTGTTTTTAAAATGCATCATCCACCCAAAG
>PVJH01028960.1:0-26677 GCA_004026705.1 Nesogale talazaci | reverse complement strand
CTGTTGTGCTCAACAGATAATGTGTAATGTGTTTCTCCAAATGGAAAGTCTGTGGCAATCCTGTGTAAAACAAGTCTATTAAAGTGGTCTGTGCTCACTAATTTTCTACATGTCTATATGACATATTTTTGTCATTTTAAAGTAATTCAAACTTTTCTATAATTGTATTAAACATTTAATAGAATGCAGTATAATATAAACTCAACTTTCATGTGTACTAGGAAACCAAAACATGTGTGTGCATTGTGTTATTGTGATATTCGCTTGATTGCAGGGATCTGAGCCTGAGCCGCAACAACTCTGAGGCGTGCCTAAAGAGTCCGTCATCTCTGTTACTGTGCACAGAAGACCGTGTGGCCATCAATTCCAGAGCTGCTGCTTCTGCTTCCTCATAGTAGTACCAATAAAATGACTTAACCAATCAGAGGGATCTAGACTTTTAATCAAATTTGCTTAAGTGAAAAAAATATTGCATTTCAACTGAAATTCAAGATGAATGTGTTTTTTTTTCTGCAAAAACAACAGTATATGATTCCATGAATTTTGTGAAGCAAACCAAAGATTCCTGGGAGTACAAGAAGAGAGTGTAGTGGAGGGGAAATTGATAGCATAGATGAGTGTACAACCTCACTCAATAGAACCAAAAACAGAATTGTAGGGAAACAGATATAGTGGATGACATACAATAGCATAAAAAAATAACTCTGTAAAAGAATAAGGGTTCCTGGGAGTAGAGTTAAAGAAGGTGGGAGGATAAAGGAGAGCTGATATCAAAGAGTCCAAGAAGAAAGAAAATGTTTTCAAAATGGTGGTTGCAGTAATTGGACAATTGTAGATGATCTTATTGGATTAGAGACGGTTATAATATCTGTATAAACTTCCAATAAAATGAGTTTAAAAATCCCATAATCGGTAACTTACCTATACCAACTAATGGTTGGTTCAGGAGATCCAGAAGCCCTGCAGGATAATGTCATCTCCTCTCCTCTCTCTGCTGTGGCATTGAAGGATTTCTGTGGCATTGTGATGACGGGTGGCACTGAAGGAAAAAGCATTATATAGTAAATGGACATGAAATGTTTCCTCATTATCACTATTGGAATCTTCCCTCTAAGATTGTTTTATGCTAAGTTTTAAATATTATTATTAACTTCTGAATTAAATCAATGTAACAGAATTAGTTTTAAATAAAATGAATCTAAATAAACTTTGAAACAAATATTTATGAATATGAATGGCCATCCAAAAGTTTGTGGATAAATGAAAGTGGAGGACAACAGAACTTTTCCACCATGATTTTTAAGCTTCCCGATCTATCATCTATTTATGTAACTAACTTTCTATCCAATTCACCACTGACACATCTCTATTTATAGCTACACACACATACCTGTAAAATCGTTATTTATATCTCCATCCATCATCCATTCATCCATCTATCATCTCTCTAGCTACCATCTAACCATCTAGCTACACATTTTAATGAAATACTTCTCACAAAAATTTGGACAAAATCATGTTAGCTTATATAATACAGAAATATATTTAGACATAAATAAATTTCCTATTTAGATTCTCACGTGTGTGTGTAATTTTTTAAGCATTCATTCACTATTTCAAGACAGAGCTTTCAATTTAAGGTTTGAACCATATTGTTCTTTCTCATTAACAACACTTAATTTCTTCAAACAACTATAGAACATTTTATGAAAAGAAACTGCTTAAGCCAGAGTATCAAAATAGACTTTTATGAACAATTCAATTTTAGAATTACACTTTCTTAATTTCTAACTAACTACATTGCAAAACTGTACTTCTTGCACATTTTGGAAATACTGAGAGTGTTCCTAAAATACACTGTTTGCAATTAACAGACCAATAATATCATAACAGAAGCTATAGTTCAAAGTTGTGCATATATTTGTATCTAATGAAGTTTTATTATTTCTAAGGTTAATTTTATTAACAGTTTGACATTTACATTTCCTCCCCAACATGAGCACATATTTAGGATTATTATGATAAAATAATATCTCTACAATAGCATTCAGGTAATCATTGCTGATGTATTACCCTCATTGATTGTGAGGAGGCAAATTAATATATTTATCTATAATTAAACAAAATAAATAAACCAACTCAATTAATGAACTTAGATTTATGAACCATGACAAGCTGCCTGTCACATAACATAAAAATCACTGCTATTATAATGGAATACACACTTTCAAAAAATCAGCTCTGCATTCTACATGAACTTTTATTTTGCGTCCTGTGTCCTGTTTTTCTTACCTTGAAATGAGGGAAAATAATACTATATTCAAAGTGAGCTTTGTTTTAATTATTTTAAAATGGAACTTCAGGAACACTATTACTAAATATTTTATGAGAACTAAGATTTTTTAATCCGTTAAATAATTATGATGAAAATTATATTTTGATAAACATGTGTCTGCAGCTTAACAATAAGTAGTAGAAACAAATCTAAGGAGAAAAAAATTTTTCTCGTTCTTGTCTTATTACTGGTATTAAAAATATTTTAATTTTCTTATCTATAAAGTGGATTATCAATGTAACATGATCCCTAAGTTTACTTAAATCTTCATATATGTATTCTGTTATAAATTGACACTGCTATTTAAATATCTCGCATAATAAGTTGGTATAAATATTAATATTTTATGCTTTTGTACTGATTTACAGAGTAATTCCAGGTTTCCATAAAGCATAAAGAGAACCAAAACTTGAAGAATTTTCAGTAATCAGTGCTTTTATTAACCGTTGATTTGTGGTGCTGACAATTCAAAGTAGTAATAATTCAGTAGATCTGAATTTCCTATGGAATTGAATCATACCCTTGACTACTAAAAGAAGAAACTTTTAGGAGGATTGAGCCCCAGTGGCATAGGGGTTGAGTGTGGGACTGTGGCCCACTGGGTTGGCCATTCAAATCCAGCAGCAGCTCTCCAGGAACAAGGCTGGGCCTCCCACTTCCACCTGAGGGCAGTGATGCTCCCCACCCCCCCCAAAAAGAAGAAGTTCAGCTAGAACGCTCCATAGAGACAAGGATGGTGAGACTTCTTCTGACATACATTAAACTCATTTATTGGAAATGACCGATCCTGGAGAAGGGCAGCATGTATTGTAAAGTGGAAGGCAAATGAAAACAAAGAAGGTCCTCAAGAGGTGTAATGCCAGGTGGTTGACACAATGGCCTCAATTATAAACACAACTATGAGGATGACAGACTCAAGCAGGGTTTCCTTCTGTTGTACACAGTGCTGCGAGCATTCAGAACTGACTCAATGGAGGCTACCAACAACCACCCCTGGAACCAAGGAGTCCTTTGGCACAGTGAAAGGACCTTGGAGCTTCCAAGGTCAGCAGTGTGAACTGAACAACCACGGGCAATGTGTACAGCATGGGACACTGAGAAAGGACAGTTCTGCTCTGCCCTGTAGGTAAACTTGAGTTGGAATTGATTTGTGGCAGTGCACTAAATTCTTTGTCTGCTTGCTTGTTTTCACTTTTTACTATCATTTCTTCTTGGCACTTGATTCTTTTTAATGAAGAATGCTCATTTTAGTGTAAAAACTTGACTTTTACCATTTCTAATAGTGGTTTCATATAATATCTACCCTTTTGTGATTGATTTATTTCATTCAGCACAAATTTATCAGGCTCATTTATGTTATGAAATATTTAAAAGCTTCATCTTTTGCTCTATAACATTGAGTATTTATAACATTGTGTGTATATGACAGTGTGTTCCTTCATTTTTCTTTTTTATATATTGTGAAATACTTATCTCTAATTATAAGTAAATGAAATTTTGTCTTGAAGCATGATGTTATATGGGTAACAGTCCTAAAAAATGCTTTTATTGGAGGCTCTTACTCCTCATAACAATCCACACATTCATCCAGTGTGTCAAACACCTTTACAAATATGGCCCCATCATCATTTCAAAGCATTCTCTTCCCCCTTGAGGCCCTGATATCAACTCCCTATTTCTTCACCCACTTTCCTCTGCCCGCCTGCCCTCGCAATACTTGATAAGTTATAGGTTACTGTTTCCATATATTACATCATCCTCCATCACCTCTTATCCAAATTTCCATTATTTAGCTCTCTGGGAGGATGTTATAGGTTGATCTTATAATCAATTCCCTTTTTCTTCCACCACCCTCCCCTAATCCTTCTGGTATCTCTAGTCTCATTGTTGACACTGAGCGGTATTTTTATTTTGTTTTGTTTTGTTTTGGGGCATCACTGTCTTTGGGGCATCACTGTCCTCTGGTGGTTGTGGGAGCTACCCAGCCTTGAAGCCAGAGAGCTGCTGCTGGATTTGAACCAACAAGCCAATGGCCGCAGTCCCTCACTCAACCACTACACCACCGGGGCTCAGCGCACTGAGAGGTATTTTATGGGGATGGGGTTGTTTCCATTTTTTGCTATTGTGAATAGTGCTGCAGTGAATATAGGTGTGCGTATATGCATTCATATGATAGCTCTATCATATATATGTGCTCTATCATATATATATATGACCAGTAACTCTATATGAGGGTTCCAGTCTCCCCATACCTAGCATTTTTTATTTTCAGCTTTTTCATATCAACCTTTGATACTTGATAATTTGCATTTCTATTGTGTTCCAGAAATTTCTCATAGCTACTAAATATCACTTTAAGTTAAGCATACTAATGAATATGAAATGAAAGCTATCAAAATAAATATAACACTAATAACATACCAAGATAAATAAAAATTTGTAGGGGAGATGGATTACAAAATAAATTTTAGATCAGTAGAAAAAGCAAAATATTGAAAACCAAAAAAAAAATGCCCATACCTGTTATTAAAATTAGTATTAGAATGATTAAAGTATGTTGAGAATGCATTTTCCTCAAATTACACAGCATATTTTGTAGTAAGAGACTGTTATACTGTATTTGGGCAAATTATGGGCAAAGTAGAATTACTAAAAAGAATTGTATGCATTTTAATTTTAGCAGAAGGAGATTACCAGAACTTTCTACTACAAAATTTCTATTTGAATTTGGACTAGTAACCCTTCAGTAACCAGCTGAGAATTGAATGATTGCACAATTAGAAATTTTTGTGAAAACCTTCATAATATTAAAATATTGATGATTTTTGCTATATATTATAAACAATTAAGTATATGAAATATTTGTACCCTGGTGCATCATATTGATAAGTCAATGAAATGCTAGGAAAGAAAGAGAAATTCAAATTATACATTAATAAGTAAGATACAAAACTGGATACCTTTCCAAAATTAGAAAATCAGTAAAAATGAAGAATTTATATCACTGTAAGTCTTTGCCAGATTCTCAGTGGTAATCAAAGCAGGTTTGTGTTCTTGTGCAATTTATAATCCAATGACGGAACAAGAACCCAAATGATTTTCCAATCTGATAATATGTGAGGAGGCAAAAAGCCAACAACCTAGAGAAGTCAGGCTCTGACTTTGGTACTGCTGTGGGTGAGTCTTCTACTCCCGGATAAATTTAAGTGTTTTCCAGTTCAATATATGCCATTTCAAAGAACAGCATTTGTGAAGGCTATTCTGGATCATAAAGGATCAAAGCAGAACATTTCTGTACCATATCTGAAGACAGAAAGAGCATGAAGGTTGTCCACACCACAACATATCAAATATGACACAGCTGTTAAAGAGTGATCTACATAGTTTATGTGGAGCTGACAGTCTGAACCATAAACTCCTTACTCAGTTACAATAAAAAATTATTTTAGAAAATCAAACGTACCCATATCCAAAGTAGTAAATGTGACATTTGCTTTTAAGCTAATTACAACATATGCCTTGGGTTAGTATTACCTTCCATCCTTTATTTTTTTTGCTTTCAACATGATAAATTTTTGTAAATCATTAGGTACCTTCAAAGACATTACAAAAACTTGCTAATTAGAGTGAAAAGCCACAGATATAAGGAAATGAAATACCACCGACCCTACCTCCACTAGCACCACAGGACCGCCAGGCTTAAGGCAGAGGCTTCTGCCCAGCTTCAGCACTTTCCACACATCCTTCAGCTAGTCCTTGCCCCCACAGAGGTAAATGCCTCTCCTTTGCACTCATCACAGAACTGCCAGCCAGTTCCCAACCATCACCCACGACAGAGGTTCCTTTCCTTCCCCAATGCTCGAGGCCTGTCAGGCTTCTGGCACAAGTTTGGCAGAAGCTTATGAGGCTTAAGCTTAGGGGTCCAACACCCCATCCACTTCATCCACATCACTGAACTATGCACCCAAAATCTTTCCAACATTTTCCTTCAGAATTCAGCCTGAACAGCTACAAACAGCTTCTATGGAGGCGTTAGGGTGGCTGAAACAAAAAGGATAGGCCTAGGGAGAGGGAAACCCCAGCATCACAAAGGTGAAACACAATCCTTCGAGGGTTTGCTGGTTAAAGGCAGCCTATAGAAAAGGCAACACCAACCGCCCAGTGAGAACCGGGGCTCTGGGATTCCTGGGAAAATGACAACTACTTCCAACAAACTACAAAAAAGCAACAAGCTGCTACCACAGCTTCAAGAAGAAAAGAAAAACAAAATCCAATGTCAGAGGATGACCTGGACCTAATGGCAGTCATAGAAAAGGTAGACATTGAACTCCCACAAGGAGAGAATGTTTGTAGATGAATGTGGTGACCTGTGCACAATTATGCTTAATATGAACAATGTAATGAATGTATTGAAGAGCTGTAAGAGACCCCAATAAAATCTATATTTTAAAAAAAGAAAGAAATTTTTAGAATGCTGTTTAGAGTCATCCAGGATCTGAGTGAAGCAATACAGAAAAAGATGACATGACAGAGGAGATAAAGGCCACAATCAAAGAGAAATAAAAGTGCTAGGGGGAGAGGTAGCAAAAACTAATAGCAATGTCACAGACTTTGCCCAGCAAATGTAGGAAACAGAACTGATGTAGAGAACTCCCAAGTCGAAGTGAATAAGTGTGAGAAAAAGTAGCACCAGTCCATCAGAGATACTGAAGAAAACCTCAGAGGTATGTTTGATGCTGAGAAGGAGCAGCCTCAGAATAATTGGATTCCTAGAGGATAGCACACCCAAATAATCAGCATCAAAAATAGTGATGTGTTTTTGTCGAGAAAAACTTCCCAACTTAATGAATGAAAACCAGACAGCCATCCAGGAGGCAGAAATAACATCAGCTGGAGGGAATTCCAAGAAGAAAACACTAAGACATATAGTTATTAATCTATCCAATGATGAGAAAAAGGAGAAAATCATGAGAGCAGCTAGGGAAAAACAGTTTCATATAAAGGCAAGCAGCTAAAAATATAATCAGTCCTATCAGTGGACACTATGCAGAAGAGGAGAGAGTGGAGGAAGATATTCTGAAAAACTGAAGGAAAATAGCACAAACCCAAGAATACTCTATCTAGTCAAATTATCTGTCAAAATTGATGAAAAAGTGAGAGTCTTCCTAGATGAGGAAAAATCAAAGAACATGTTGCAAGAAACCTAGCACTATGGAAGATCATTGATGACCCAGTATGGACAGGGACACAAAACTCACCAAGCACAAATATGAGTCTGCCACACACAACAATATCACCCAGACACCATCAAATAGAAAACAGCCCCCAAGATAACACTGGCTCAATGATGGAGATAAGACATGAAACACACACAAACACACACCCACACACACACGCACAATGCAAAGGAAAGAAATGGATGTAGGAAAACACCCAACACAAAAGGTATGAAATGACAGCAAAGAGTCCAGCAAGAACCTTAAATGTCAATGGAATGAACGCAGGTCTTATGAGACAGAGGCTAACAGATTGGTTTAGAAAACACAACCCCTCGATCTGCTACCTACAGGAGAAACATCTCATGATTACTGACAAAAGAGAATCAAAGATTGTAGAAAAATATACTGGGCAATCAGCAATTCAAAAAGAGCACGGATTGAACTATAATCTTAGAAAAATTTGATCCCAAAGTGAAAATCATAGAAAGAGAAAAGAAGGGAAACTATATACTGCTCAAGGAAAGCTTAGAGCAAGAACCATTACACATTCTAAACATATACTCACTGAACAGAAAATCTGTGGAATATGTCAATGAAGTGCTCCAAAAGAAATTACAGACTCAAGATTATTGATATGCTAGCAAAAGAAATTACAGCAATTAGGAGATTCAATACACTGCCTCTCTGAGAAAGATAGATCACAGGGTAAGAAACTTAACAATGAGGCTATAGATATAAACACTACAAGTATACAATTTGACCTGATTGATATTTACAGAGCTCATCACCCAAATGCAAAAATTAATCACATCTTTCAAGCTCACGTGACACATATTCAAATATAGACCACATGCTGAAGTATAAGTTAAATCTGCAAAATTGTAGCACATTGGTATCATACATACCTCTCTCTCTGGCCACTGTGCCATAAGGCTGGTAAACAAATGAAAGATGAAGACAAGGACAAACAATTGGTGGATGACTAACTTTCTATTATAAAGGAGGGTGTACTGGCCCAGATGAGAGAGGAAATTTGGAAATTCCTAGAAACCAATGAGAATGAGAACACAACATACCAAAACTTATGGGAAAACACAGTCACCTATAAGAGGAGGTTTCACAGCAATCAACGCACATATGAAGAAGGAACCCTAATAAGATAAACTTATTATTGATATGCTAGCAAAAGAAATTACAGCAATTAGAGCAGAGTAAAAAAAAAACAACTATCCTACTAATAGCAAAATAAAAGAAGTAGTAAAGATCATGGCTGACAATCAGGAGAGGGGAGATTAGAAAACTGGGAAAATTAATGTTGCTAAAAGTTGTTTCTTTGAAACGATTAATAGAATCAACAGACTGCTGCAAAACCTAACCAAATAAAACAAGAACAATTTTCAATAGCAAGGATGAGGAATGAATCATGGGACATTACACCAGGCCCTAATGAAATGAAAAGAATAATTACACAGTACTGTGAAGAACTATATTCCAATAAATTCAACTACTTGGAAGATATGGACAAATTTTTTGTAAAGCGATCCCTCCCTAGATTATCTCTGATGGACTCTAAGAATCTCAACAGACTCATAGCAATAGAAGAAACGTCAAGGTTATCAAGGTATTACCAAGCAAAAAATTCTCAGGACCAGATGGCTTCATAGGAGAATTCTATCACACAATGAGGAAAAACAGATATCACTCCTACAAAAAGTATTCCAGAGCACAGAAAAAGATGACAAACTCCCAAATTCTTTCTACAGAACTAATATAACTCTGATACTGAAACGGGGCAAGTATCCCACAAGAATCGATAATTACATACCAATGTCCTAAAGAACATCAATGCAAAAGTCCTTAACAAAATATTGGCCAACTAAAGCATATACTCAAAAAGTAATGCCCCATGAACAGGCAGGATTCATACCAGGGATGCAGAGGTGGTTCACCACACAAAAGGCAACTGGTCTCATTTGCCACACTGGAATTAAAAATTATAAGAACAACATGAAAATATTGATAGATGCAGAAAGAGCATTTGACAACATCCAACACCAATTCCTAGTTAAGACACTCAAGATGATAGGGATAGAAAGAAAACTCCTCAATATATTACAAGTTATAGATAAAAAACCAACAGCCAACATGGTAGTCAATGGAGAAGAGACAAAACAATCCTACTGAAAAAGGAGACCAGAGAAGGATGTCCCTTCTCCCCACTCTCATCTGAAATCAATGATGATTTTAGCTAACAGCATGAAACAAAGGGGAAAAAACATCAAAGGAATTTATTTGTCTTTGGAATAAGTGGAATATTGTTATTTGCAAATGATATGGATTTACATATGGACAATCACAAAAACTCCACAAATAGGAGTATTGGAAGCAGTAGAGGATAATGGCAGAGTGGGAAGCTACAAGATCAACAAACAAGTCTATCAGCCTGCTATAAACATCAGACAAGACTACAGAATGGGAGATCAAAAAGGCAGTACCCTTTAGAGCAGCCACGCATGAATATATCTAGGGATATAACTAACTAAACCACCCTCAAGATTTGAATGAGGAAAATGACATAACACTATTACAAGAACCAAGAACTCAACCAAGAACTCAACAAATGGAAAACTATCCCATTCAATGGATAAGAAGACCCAAAGTAGTAAAAGGGACAGTTCTACCCATGTATTATATAAGGTTAATTCAATCCCGATACAATTGCCATAAACTTTCTTCAAAGAATTGGGAAAGCTGATAACCAATTTCATATGGAGACAGAAGAAGCCCAGAATTAGCAGAGAGCTCCTCAAGAAGAAGGACAGAGTGGGAGGACTTGGTTCACCAGACTTTAGTACACATTATAGAGCCACAGTGGTCAAAAAAACATGGTATAATGACAGATATCAGACCAGTGGAAAAGAACTGAAAACCCAGAAATAAAATCATCAGCATACAGACAACTGATTCTTGAAAAGGGCCCCTCAAATATCAAATAGGTAGTGGGTGCACTCTTCAACAAGTTGTACCGGAAAAAGTGGATCTCTACATGCAGAAAAATGAAGCAAGACCCTTATCTCACTACTTGCACAAGAATAAATTCAAGATAAATCACAGAACTCGAGGTAAAACAGCAAATTCTTAGGCCATGATTGAGAGAATTAAGATAAACCTGAGCACAGAAACTTTAGCAAAGGGAACACATAGGGTATCATAAATAGGAGAGGGCACAAATACAAATGTTGCAAATTGACAAGTGCGATATACTAGATAAACATCTGTGTACATTGAAAGATTTCCCCAAGAGAATAATAAGAGGGATCACAGAATGGGAAGAAAAACATCTTTAGCAATGACTCATTAGAGAAAGGCTGTATTACTAAAATCAACAATACCCTACTAGCTTCCAAAAAAAAAAAAAAACACAAAGGACCTGAACAATCGCTTCACAAGGGCAGAAATCTGAATGGCCAATAAACATGAGAAAATGTTACCAATCATTAGCTATAAGAGAAATGCAAATTAAAAGAACTATGAGATACCATCCAATACCCTCAACGATAAGCCAATTCAAAAAATTCAGAAAGCAACAAGTGTTGGAGGGACTGTGAGGAGATGATAACTCTCAAACACTGCAGGTGGACTTGCAGTAATGTGTATATACTATGGTAATTGATTTGGAGATATCTAAAGCAAATGGACATTGAGCTACCCTATGACCCAGCAATCTCTTTACTGGGCATATATCCAGAAAAGGCTAGAAAAGAACCAGAACCATATATCTGTGCTCCAGTGTTCATTGTAGCACAGTTCAGAATTGCAAAGACTTGGAAACATCACAAATTTCTTTCAACAGATGAATGGATTAAAAAAAACTATGGTACATACATACAATGGGTACTAGGCATCCCTAAAAAGAAGTGATAAATGCATGAAGCACATCACTGCATGGGTAGGACTGGAGGGAATTATGCTAAGCAAAGTAAATCAAGCAGAAAAGGACAAGCACAATATGATTCCACCGAGGTTAGTTTAAAAATGCAAAAAGGGCATATGGAAAATGTTACTGTAAACATACTAGGGCAGTCTCCTAAGCTAGTGTCAATTTGAGGAGTAAGAATGTAGGGTTGGAGTCTAGTCTGTCAATCTGGAGATAGCCAATGAGACATCTCTGTGGGCATGACTTTCTCTTGAGAATTCTGGGAAATCCGACTGTAGCCCCCCCTTGGAGGTGAGAGACTCACTACTCAGTCCCCTGGACATGCTTTACTGACAAGACATAAGACTGGGTCCCTGGGAGACATAGCAGCTGACAAATCACATGGCTGCACAGTGATAGACCCTGAGCCCTGGAAACTGGAGGAGACACGGGAGACCCCTGCCAGCACTGAGATGATTCTACTGCCATTGGTTATACAAGACTCTCCACTCACTGGCCTATGATTGACCTGGTCTCATTGCACATGCTTCATGTGACTAAAGAAGACTTTATAGACTGGAATCAGAGATAACGGGTAATAATCTAACTTAAAATCTTGGACTGGACTGGATTGGTATGCTTTGTTACTGTACAGTTGTTCTTACATACAAAACTCTTTCTTATACACACACAAATGTCTCTGGTCTACCCAGACTAACACGCATACATTGTTGGGGTGAGTTCCAGGTAGTCTGGCAGGGGTCAGGTCAAATTCAGGTGTATATGTGGTAGCCAACTAAAAATGAGGGGAAAATATATTTCAAAAAAGACATGGGTTGTAAGGGAACAGGGTACTAACTCCTCCAAGTGGAGGGTGTTTAAATCTACACAGGGAACGAGGTATCAGACTTCATCTCAGTGGTCCGAGACATGAATGCAATATCTGACATAAAGCAGGGAAACAATAGAGGTCTGAGGGGCTAGTCCTAATCCCAACTATGCAGATATCCCCCTGCCTATCCCTCCTCCCAGAAGAATTCACTTCAGAGGACAGCACTGAAGCTGCAGCTCAGGGAGAGGGGCATGCCAGATTGGAGCAAACAGCATCAAGTGAAGAAAGAGGGAGAGAGAGGAGAGTACAACCAGGCCCACCAAGCCCTGAGAATAATATTCCGCCCAAAGCAGCCAATGCTCCGAGAGTACCATAGGGCGGGCGCACTTGGGACAGCAAGTCTCTAGGGCTGACCCACAGCACTGTGGGACACAGCACTGGAGACACAGCGCAGGAACTGCGCCCAATCTGACCCTGCTACACCCAGGTGAAACACTAAGGGCATGCAAGAGAACAGAAGGGGAGCAGGGCAATGAAGTCCCCAGCGAGCAGCCCAAAGTACTTTGGGGCCTGTGCATGGCCCTGCATCAGACTCAACCAGAAAACACCCTCAATGTCAACAAACAGACCTTGGACTATTTATAGTAGTGGTTCTCAACCTGTGGGGCATGACTCCTTTGGGAGTCAAATGACCTTTCAATGGGGTCACCTGAATCGTAACAGTAAGAAAATTACAGTTATGAAGTAACAAGAAAAATAATCTTATAGTTGGGGCACCACAACATGAGGAACTGTATTAAAGGGTGATGGCATTATATAGTTTGAGAATCACTGATTTATAGGGATGTCTTTTTCTTTTTTGTCATTTAGTTCTTTAGTTTTCTCTTGTTGCTTTGTTTTACTCTGTCTTGTTTTTGTGCATTTCATTATCCCTGCATGTCTATTTAGATAAAGTAGGCAGTATAAATAATCTGGAGGAGAAAACATCAGGTCCGATTGTTCCAGGGGAACATGGGTGAGGGGGCGCCTGGGGGAAAGTAAGTGGGTGTTAACAAACTCCGGGACAAGGGAACAATGTATGATCCAAAATCAATGGCTAAGAGGATGTAGGAGACCTGGTAAGTCTTGACCAATATACACATGCACATGTATATACATGTTTCCATACAAATATATGCATATATATTGCACCAAAAATCTAAAAAAAATAAATTTACAAAAACTCAACAAATGTACTAACTAGGTATTAATCAAAGGTAGTATATATAATACCTGTATTTTGAAAACTGAGCAATTATGAAACATATCAAAGTTGATCTTAATAAGTGAAAAGAAATACTGTATGGTAGACTCAATAAGAATAATATGTTTGTTTGTTTATTTTGAAAAGACAGAGATTCTATACAATCTAATTAAATATTTTCAGAATATTATTTTTTCTGTATCTACATTGATTCTAAATTTAAGGAGAAGAAAATGGAGCTAGATTTTTAAAAACATATTCCCCAGAAAAATGAATTGACTCATATAACTGATATTAAGATTTATTATAAAGTATAGTGATTAGAAGAAGGTGATAATGTGAAGGGATAAACATAGAGAAGAATTGAATATAATGGGGATGTCAGAAATTCACATGTAAAGTATGGTCAATTGGATCTTTTTCAATATACAAAGGCACTCAAATATATAAAAAAGATGGTCTTTACAAAATTATGCTGAAGCAAAGAGATATACCAATACATGAATAAAATCTTGAATACAGATCTCACTCTTCATAAAAATGAGCTTAGACTGGATCAGAGCTGCAAGTTATTATTTTTTAACTTTTAAAAACCACCTAGAAGGAAAGCTTTGTGAGCTGGTACGTGAAGAGGGCTTTTTGAACAGGCGCTAAATACACAATACACCAAAAAAGAAGGAAGATATAGACTTTGCTAAAATTAAAATATTTTCATTTCTGAATGAAATTATTTAGACTGAACAGAAAAGTATGTACAATGAAAATTGTATTTTAAAGCATAAACCTCAGGTATCACATGGATCTGAAATATATATATAAACTGTTCTAAATACAATTAAAACTAAACTAGTAATTCATGAAGAACACAACACATGATTTAAATGGACATATTACTCAAGGAAAGTATGAGGAAAGGGAATAAAACAAGAAAATGATGTTCACTATGGATGGCTTTGGTGACATTAAAATTAAATTGAGAATCAGCTTCTGCTAACAATGTAAAAACACAGACATAAATGATACAAAATGTATCATTTGCATAAAGAACTCATATTTTAGTGATCACTGGTGAAAATTTCTTGGCAGTAACTTATACAGCTAAAGTATAGATACTTACATAGCTAAAACTTGGAAACATAATGCAAAACAGTAGACCATTGTCAGAGACATCTCTAGATATGCCCTTCAAATCTTTAGGCACTTAAAGGATAAATCAGGAAGAGTGACTTCCTCAAAGTAGAGTATATCATAAAGACATGGATGGAGTAAAACATATCTGACTGTCATTTTCTGATGATGCCTTACTCAAAATGAGAAAACAAAGTTGAAAACCTTTCTCAATTATTAGAACTTGGATTGTATGAATTATGAATGTAAGAAATTTGGAAGCTATCAAAAATGAAATTATGAATAAAGATTGATATCTTAGGCATTAGTTTACTGAACTGGGCTGCTATTAGCCTTTTTAAATCATAGAGTCTTATGGTTTAATATCCTGTAAATTAGAAATTCAAAATTCATTCATCAAAAGGACGTTTTAAGATGCATCTTGAAGTACACTGTCTGTACATATATCTCTAAGTCTATAAGGAAATCCTATGAATTTGATTATTATTCAAATTTATGCACCTACCACAAATACTAATGATAGAGAAATATAAGAATCCTACCAAAGATAATCAGTTTGAAATTGGTCAAATATGCAATCGAGATTAATTGAGAATTATGGGGTATCGAGATGCAAATATAGAGACAATTTGGAAGGAAGATTATTTTGTAAATGCACACTTGGTAATAGAAACAAAACTGGAGATCACAGGATAGAATTTTGAAAGAACAACAATATGCTCAAAGCATATATGTTTGTTCAACAGCACAAAAAGCAGTTATCCACATGGACTGCTTCAGCTGGAATACACAGAAATCAAATTGACTACATCTATGGAGAGAGACAGCAGAGAAGCTGTGGAACAGACTATCAATTGCTCATATGTAAGTTCAGTTTAAAGTTGAAAAAATTAAAATAAATCCATGAAACATTAATCCAACCTTGACTATTTCCTATCTAAATTTGGAGAACAACTCAATAACAAATTTGACTTTTTTTTAACACTAATTACAGAAGACTTGATGGGCTGTGGAAGGGCATTAAAAACCATCGCTCATGAAGAAAGCAAAAGGCAGGAAAGACATAACAGCTCATATGGATATCAGAAGAGACTCTGAAACTAACCGTAAAGTAAATGGAGAAAATGATGCAGACACATAGCTGAATACAAAAGTTAAAAAACCATCTTGGAAAACCAACGCTAAATATTATGAGATATGGAAAGAACTGGAGTTAGAAAACCAAAAATAAGAATGAGCTTATAATATATTAAAATGAAAAAAAACCTCAAAGGAAAATTCAAACCTTGATTTGCAAGATTGAAATTTTTATGAGCAAAGTATTGAATTATTTCTGAAGCATCAAGAGAAGAATGTAGAGAGTCACTGTACCAAAACCAAAACCCAAACAGTTGACTGCCACCATCTCAGGACTTAGCATATGAGTAGGAACTACGGGAGCTAAAAGGAGAAGTTTAAGCTGCACTGAAAGAACGAACCCCAAGAAGGATGAAGGAATAATGAATAATGCCCTCAAAGACGTGGATTGACACTGTGGCTGCAACCATGTGTTCTGGCATAGGTACAGTTGTGAGTATGGCACATGACTTGTTTTGTTCTGTTGTGCATAATGTCACTATGGGACAAAACAATTTCATGGTAATTAACCTAGGTAAAATATGAAATGCCACAGATTCCCCTATAACCTGAGGGTTTATGTCATAAAAAAACAAGGTGTCTGAGGAAGCAGAAGACAGTGGGACCAAGACTGTTGCATTGTTGGTAGGTAGGCTAGCATGGTCTTGCTACATCAGTGCCCTCTATGCTGTGTTAAGATGGGTGTTATTCCAGCAAACCTATGCCTGACATTCTCGATAACCATTTTTATAAAATTTCCCTGATAATTAACCCATATTGTTTGTGGATATACCCTTTAGCCACAAAAGGATCATTTCTGTACAAATGAATAATTCAGCAACTGTGATATAGCGTTAGTCTACATTGACCCAATATCTCTCTCTTAAGGGGTTCTAAAAACTTAGTACCAGAGGCTAATCAAAGATAATATACAGGAAAGATGGTAATTCCCCAGGCGGATGACCAATGAGGCTCTCTACCAGCAATGGATGAGGAGGTTATGAAAGGAAGCCAAAGGCAGATAAAAAACAAACAGAACAAAAACGTAGATCCAAGAGTGAGTTTGGGGCTCACACTAAAGCCTCCAACTTAGGCACAATCCTTACGTCACGTGTCTGCTCAAGACTCAACTTCAAGAAGAGAACACAAAAGATATATCAAAATGTGGTGAAGAAATTAGATGCTGCTCAGCTATCAAATGCAATAGTTTTTGGTGTTTTAAAGGCTTGTCTCCAAACAAATGGCCATCGAAGTGAGATGTCAAGTAATGCACATCAAAATCAGTCATGGAATGACTGTAAATCACAAAATATGCAGTTGAAGGAAGATACAGTATCAGAACATAAATTGTGTGAATTCGATTGCAGAGGGCTATAGATGATGGTGGAAGCCCAAGATACATTTGTGGAAACTATCCAAGAATTAAGCCTCTTGTGTATGCCTTCTATCCATAGTAGCAAGCAGGATGTGAGGAAAGTGATTACTTAATAGAGTGCACTTGATTAAAGACTATTGATCAAATGGATAAACCTGACTTAAAGGGTTAACACCTTATCAGTTGATCACCCTTTTGATGCAAGTTAGGCCTTATCTAATTTTCAACATTTTTTTTCATTTTTAAAAGTTGTTTGTTCATATTGGGGTTCATCTCAGATTTGTTATGTTATTAGGGTTCACCCTCCTCATTTTATGTTGTTTGTTTTCTATTTTTCAGTATATGAAACCCAGGATTGATGAAATTTAAGGGACAGCAAGTAGAATAAGAAATTGTTGGGGAGTAGCATAAAAGAGAGCTGATTTCAAGGAGTCCCAGAAGGAAAAGGATATTTGGAAACTGATTGTGGCAGCACTTCTACAATACAGCTTGATGGGATTGAACTGTAGAATGATAGATGGATCATCTCTCAATAAAACAGGAAAAAATAAAGAAAAGAAAATATATTTGTAAGAAAAGATATTGAGCAATGCAGGAAACATAAAGAGATGATGTAAAAATACACAGAATCACTGTACCAAAAATAATTATTTGCCATTGAACCATTTAAAAATATTGCCTTCAGTAACATCCATATAAGCAAGAATAAATGTTACTGAAGGAAGAAGTTCATTTGAGCCAAAGTCCAGTTCTGAAGCCTTGAACATGAATTACAACTCAGTGTGAAGAATCCCAAAATTCTTCTCATGGACTAATAGATAAAATCGTGATAAATAGAGAAATGATTGAAGTTGTTAGAATCTCATCTTGCTTGGATCCACAATTAATGCTCATTGATGCAGCAGTCAAAACATCAAAATGCACATTGCATTAAATAAATCTGCTGCACAAGACCTCTTTAAAGTGTTGAAAGAAGGATGCTAACTAGAGGTCCAAGGTGTCTGTCCCAAACCATGGTATTTTAATCACCTCATGTGCACATTAAAGTTGGGTATTCGTGTATTTAGTTAGGTCTCTTTAAATGTCCTTTGCTTCCTGGTTATTTCTCCTATTTCTTTTCCACATCTCTTTTGGCCCACCATTATGTTTGGCCTTCATTCATGTTTAATAATTCCTAAATTCTATATAGCCTTTGATTGTGCCCCCTCCCCCCCCCCCAACTAGGCATCCTATGACCACCTTTCATTTATTTTAGTTCACTTGTTGTTGCCTTGCTCCTGGGTTGCTCCCTGCACCCCCACATCCTTTCTCCCACTTCCCTTTCTCCTGCCTGAATCATTAGTCCCATTCTTTTAATTTCTGAATTATTTATCCCACCTCTTGTATCCAGATAGAGATGCACATACATAAATTAGTGCAAAAAGCAGGCAAAGCCAAATAAAACAAAACAAAGAGCAAACCAACAGAATGACAATAATAGAAAGCAAGAACAAAATAATAACAAAAAGAAAGCTACTGACAAAAAAGGAAAAAAAAACTTATAAATAGTTCAAGGTCTGTCTGTTGGCCTTTACAAGGGTTTTCCAGTTGGGTCTGATAGGGTGCCACACTCTGTCTCCCAAGTCTATTTTTTTTATCCCCCAGGGGTTACATCTCCCCCTGCATACCCTCAGTGCCTGACCCCAGCATGATGGGCCCAGACAGGTATAAGTGTGTGTGTGTGTGTGTGTGTGTGTGTGTGTGCTTGTAATGAGAGGAGGGGACTAGAACTATATACTCATATCTATATATTAACAAGGTTTCAATGGGCCCTGGACCTCAATTCAGTACTCTCCTAGCACAAGAACACTTTGTTCTCATAATCTGGCATTCTGTGATGCTCACCTTTCCGAAACGATCAATGAAGACAAAATGGGTGCATAAGCAAATGTGGTGAAGAAAGCTGACCGTGTCCAGCTAAGAAAATATATTGTGTCTGGAGTCTTAAAAACTTAACGATAAATAAGTGGTCATCTAGCTCAAATGCTACAAAGCCCACATGGAAGAAGCACAACAGTCGGTGGTACTGAGGTGTTGATGTGATCAGGTATCAGGCATTTAACACCCCCCCCCAAAAAAAATACCAAATTGAATGGGGGCTGGGGGTATGGAGTGAAGACTCAATGTCCATCTGTAGAAAATTGGATATCACTCACAGAGTGGTCACAGGAAAGAAATGACCCAGTCAGGATGCAGTATTAATAGCGATGAAACACAAAACTTTCCTCTCCCTCTTTGGTGTTTCCTTCACCCAACTATCCTAACCTCAATTCTACCTTAAAAATCAGATTAGACTAGTTCATGCATACTGCTACAGATAGATAGATCAAGATCTCTGGGCCAACCCTTTTAAGATACAACATATGACTGAAGATAGATGGTATTAAAGGAAATCTAAGCTTCATGGAAGGCACTGGCAAATAATAAAACTTCAGAGGTTCACATGCATGTGCTCACACATGCATTAGTTGAAAAGTCAACAAATAAAAGGAAGACCAGAAAGACTGCTGCTACAACACATAATTTTGGAGATTGCTACCTGGAAAAGTGATTTGAAGAGGTCAATGATTGTGTCATATGAAGCAAAGGCAATCCAATATAATATGGAAAGAATACATTAATATTAGTTTCACAGGCAAATAAAATTATCTTGAAGATAATTATAAAACGCTTGTGTGGCTGTCATGTAATCATGTCAATTTCAGGATTAGGGGTGCAGTCTAGCCTGTCAATCTGGAGATAGCCAAAGAAACCTCTGTATGGGCATGACTTTCTCTGGAGAATTCTGGGAAATCTCACTGTATTTTTCCCCCTTGGAGATACTCTACAGACAAGACACAAGTCTCAGTCCCTGAAGATATTGCAGTTGACAAGACAACATGGCAGCCTGCTGATAGGTCCTGAGTCCTGGAAACTGGAGGAACTGGAGGAGAAGCTACACGGCCTTACCCTGATGGAACCAGACCTCTGGGGCCAGAGAAGCCACAGAGAGACCCCTACCAGTGCTGAGATGCTTCTATTTTCAGTGGATACTGCTGATGGGCCCTGAGCCCTGGAAATGAGGAACCATGGGGAGACCCCTGCCACCGCCAGGATGCTTTTACTCCATGTGCTTTGTGAGTAGGAAGGAGACTTTAAAGACTAGTATTGGACATATGAGCTAATATTGAACTTATGACCTTGGACTGGACTGGGTTGGGATGGTTTCTCAATGCTCCATTCCTCTGAGATATAAACCTTCCCCTTATGCATGTCTATGAATTCATTTTTCTAGTCTACCTAGACGAACACATCATCTAACTCATGTGGGATTATACAGGGCCCTGAACAGCTGAAAACATTTTAAAAAGGAACAAAGTTATATAATTCACACTTCCTCATTTTAAAATACATTACATAATAAATAAAAATAACCAAAGTAGTACAGTTCTGTCATAAATGCATAGGCATTGACCTCTGAAAATTTATGGCGAGGAGAGAAAAAACCTTATATAGCTGTAGTCAATTAATTTTCGAGTGTTGGCAAGTACATTGAACAGCAGAAAGAAAAAGTTCTTCAATAAATTGGAGTAAGACAACTTCACTTCCATATTTCCAAAAATACTCACAAATGAATAAAGCATGAACCCTACCTTACATGTATATAAAAATTAAGTCATAATAAATAAGAATCTAAATATAACTGTTACATCAATAAAACTCTCAAAGGAAAAGTAGGGCAAATTCTCAATGTATTTAGTTTTGTTTATATATATATTATACAAAAATATGAGAAACAAAGAAAAATAAAGAGAGTTTGATTATGCACAGAAACATTTAGGTAAAAGGACCATTATTAAGTCAGTGAAAATAGAATGTACTGGGAGAAAATATTTGCAAATAAAAGATGCATTGGTATTATTTAGTATAACATCTGTACATGTATATATATATGCATAGATGCATAAATTCAACCAAATAAATAAAAATTTGGTAAAGAATTAAAATAAATATTTTCCCAAAGATATATAAAAATATAAAATGCAGATGGTCTATAGGTACAAAAAATAGTATGTCACTATAGTATGCAACTCACTATAGTAAAATACCATTTCACACCTATGAGATTTATCATTATTGATAAAGATATAAAGATAGACATACAGAAAGTCTTTTGCAGAAAGTCAAAAAAATGTCAAGTGTTGCAAGTGATGTGGAGAAATTGGAGTCCTTATACATTGTTGGTGGAAAATGACATGGAAAATACAGAATCTAATTTGACAAATGAAATAATAACACTAAAAATTCTGGTTATAAATACACAGTAGCTCAACATTAGTGAAACAGTGATACAAATCTCTGTCTGTATATATATGTGTGTGTGTGTATATACATACATACATACATACATACAAAACAAAGCAAACCTCAGTAACTCTTTATAGAAGTAGAAAACCTCATTTTTCTCCCTTGGAGGACGGGTGGGTGGTGTTGAACTAAAGACCTTGCAGTTAGCAGCCCTATGCATAATTCAGTATGCCACCAATATATGCAAGCCAATATTCATCATAAACTCTTATTCATTATGCCTGCTACAATGTGGAAACAACTCAAGAATCTATCAACATATGGCTCAATAAATGCGCATTTAACTTACATAGTTATATCAAACACTGCTATTAAGTCCATGATGACTCACAGGGATCCGGGGTGGGTTTCCAAGACTGTAACTGTGTTGAGAAGTAGAAAGGCCAGTCTTCTTTTATGATTTCAAACTTCCGGCCACGTGGCTGGAAGCACAACACATACCCACTACACCACCAGGGCTCCTCTAGTGCTGATTTAAGAGCAATACCACAAGGAGGTGGCCTTAACAAACAGAATGATTCCTCTCTACAGTCTCCCAACCAGAAGAGCATGATACAAGTGTCAACTGAGGACTCATTTAAGCAGGCAGAAAATGAAAGATGTTGCTTGATCTCTCATTCAGAAATGTCTAGGATAAACAAATTTATAGAAACATAAAGAAGAGCAGATGTTGTCAGAGGATGGCATTCAGTTGAAATGTGACACTGGTACTTCATAGTCAAGAGTTCCTATGTAGAGTCATTTGAGAATATTTTAAATTCTAATGGTGGGGTGGTTAAAATCCATTATGAATGCAGTGAAGCTTAAATGAATGTACACTTAAAATTATGAAAATGACGAGTGTTATTGGGGACTGAAAGCTGCTCTGTAGGTAATGGAACATCCCCTTATAGAAGGGGCATGGGGAAATAAATCAGTCAGGGTGCAGTGCAGCAATGATGAGACATACAAATTCTGTCTAGTTTTTCAATTATCCCACCCTCATGATCCTGACGCTACCGTACAAAATCAAGTTAGACCAGAGATGCACAGTAGTACAGATAGGCATAGGTAACATAGGGAATCCAGGTCCGCTGATTCCTTCAGGACTAATGGTGAGAGTGGTGATACTGGAAAGGTAGAGGGAAGATGGGGCAGAAAGGGGAAACTGATTATATGGATCTACATACAACTTCCTCTGTGGTGTACAGGCCATGGGGAAGTGGGTGAAGGGAGACATTGAACAGTGTAATATATGACAAAGTAATAATACTTTATAAATTATCAAGGGTTCACGAGGAGAAGGGAGTAAGGAAAGAGAGGGAAAAGGAGGAGCTGATACCAAGGGTTTAAGTTAAAAGCAAATATTTCGAGAATGATAATGAGAATGCAAATATTTGAGACTGATTGAAGGCAGCAAATGTAGAAATGTGCTTGACATACAATGTATGTATGTATGGATTATGATTAGAGTTGTATAAACTCCAAATGAAACGTTTTTTTGAAACAACTAGTGTTATTTTATTAAGACAGAAAAGTTAAAAAATATTCATTAATATAGACATAGAATGATTTATCTAATAGAATTATCAAGATAAGGAGCTACTGATCCTTTACATGCCCTCCTTCTGGGTCTATACAGTGCTGAAGATGAGGCTTCCATCTCTCTAACACTTCTCCAAAAATGGTTGGAGGGTCAAAAGCAATTTGAGTATTCTTAAGGAGCTAAATTGTATTTCTTTTAAATGTTTTTGACTTTGAGGAATTAAAAAAACAGGTGTCGGAAGGGGGTATTATCACAAAACAGAGTGACTGACACTTTATATTGCAATTGTTTTTATACAGGAATGTGATTGGATAAGCAAGGCGTTAAAGCATCTTTAAAGAGGAGACAGTTAGGATTATGTGTACTCACCATATATATGGCTTTGGGTAAAAGGGAGGAGATTTTAGGTATTTCTTTGTTCTTCATTCTACTTTTCTAGGTTTGTGCTATTTTGTGGCCATGCTCAGCTCCAGTCAATGCAACATTGTCAGACAGATTGTTTCCAGCACTGATACCAAGTCTCACTTTGCTGTTGTCAGTTAGTTCTTTCTTTAAGAGAATTTATTGTTTCTCTTTCTTTAAGAGAATTTATTGTTATATATTTTAAAATTCTACCTTTGTTTCAAGAGGTGTAGACTTGATTTTTTCCTTCCATTTTATCAATAACCCCCAGCAGTAGAAAGGGGAGTTACTCGTGGGAGCTGTTTGAAAGGGATAAGTAGGATTGCAAATGCACCAACAAGGACATTCTCTTGGCCTTGCACTGCCATTACAAGTCAGACCCTGGCTGTAAAATGGATGGAGTTAGGTTTCTCAACAAAAGCTTGTAGGACAGACTGGCAACCTTCAGAAAAGGAGCAGGGGCTCTGTTTCCATGGGAAAGCAACACCCTTGGCATAAAGGATTTCTTTCTCATCTATTGTGATAGGTAGGTTTGTTGAGTCAACATTGCCATTGAACACATGTGAGCTTAATTGAAGGGTGGAGATATAAAATGCTCTGCGAGTCTCACTTCTCATTCTCTTGCCCCTTTGTTCCATTGTGCACTTCGTAGCCTTGCTTGTTCTATTCCTCTGTTTTCAAGCTACACTACCTGTGGGACACCTAATCTGTGGACGGTGTCACTCAAAATTGAGGTTCTTTCAAACCCCGTATTGTCACACTACTGGAATGTACATTTCTTGAGATGGGGACTGTCGAAACCTGTCATCTGATTGACTGTTGGTTACCTGTAATGCTGTTTACTACTTGTGCTTGGATAGCCTGAATTGCTCTACAGAGGACTACACGGAGGCCCACAAGATTTGAAGGACTTCCAGTATATTAGCTGTCTCTGAGAAGTGAGTTGCACAGTACCATTCATACTGCTTTATAGATTGCTTATTTCTTCTGTTAGATATCTATATCTTTATATCTACATAAAATTATTAGTGTCTTGGATTTGTTTCTCTAGAGAACCCAGTCTAACACATCAATGCAGACACATTTTCTGAAAAACTTCTAACATGTTCCTACAATTTTTGTATGTCCTTTAAGAAAATATATCAGTAATATTCCTTTGGAATTCCAAAGACTAGGCATTATAACTTTCTGTTTTAAAAAGCTGATCCCTGTGCTTTTTATCTAACAATTCCATTAAATATCCTTGATAGTTTTTAATTGGACATTTAGATTTTTAAAAATATATTTATTTAAATAATTTTAAATCATCACAACAATCCATTTCAGAACATTTTTTTCTCATGCATATTACTTGAGATACTCATTTCCCCTAACCCCCCAGCTTTTCCCCTAGTCATTTATTAATCCAGTTCTTTTCACTATAGCTTTATTTATCCTGAATTTCATATATAGAAAATCTTAAAAGCCAAAAAGGAGAAGCACACAGACAAACAAACCAACATCAATGACAATGCAAAACAAAGAGCTTATTTAATTGAAAATATACCATTCTACTAAGAGAACTTGGTCTGAAACCATTCATTGAACACATACTTAAACATATTTGCTTGAAATAAACCTTTGCATGTGTGAATTGATATTCCAGTAGGCCCGCTTTTGGGGTTATTTTTGTGTGGTAGGTGTGTGTATTTAGAAGTCTCTATATGAAGACAATGTTATATTTACATGTAGCATGATTAAGTAAACGTATGCGCAGTGGCATAGTGGTTATCAATTGGATCTGAGAATCACAAGTTGGCCAACTGAAAACCACCATCAGCTCCAAAGGAGAAAGATCGGGTTATCTACCCCTGCGTAGAGATTTGCAGAAAATCGCAGGGGAACTTCTACTCTGTCCTGTAGGATTTCTATGAGTCAGCATGACTGAACGCCAGTGGGAAATTAAACACATACATGAGAAACCACTGTAAAACTAGACACACACAAGATCACTGAATTAGTAGAGGGGGAAATAGCATTTAAACATTTATATTGGAATTATTTTTGTTTATCATGGTCATATATATTACCATTGTGAGTGAGGTTATCAAATTTTATGAGCAATTATTAAAAACAAGACATAATTCCAAAAGTTATTCACTGTTTCCATATGCAAAGATCGAAAATATCCCTTAGGGTTATGAAACAGACCCTTGTTCTCAAAACATTAAACATTTGGAGTGTGAGGTAATTTCACACATAAATGGAGAAAATGTTACAGAAGGGAAAAAGATACTATACTTAAAATGATCTAATGCAGAAAACTAGTTTTACTTACAATTGAATGGAATTAATTTGTGTCTAACATATTGGGATTTCTCTACTGCTTATCTAACTTCTCTATTAAAAACATCCATTGTATGAGTTCCTAGATTTTTATTAAAAGTCATAGGTTATATTGCAACTAAAACCACTGCAAGACATAATAAGCATACATAAATTGAAGAGAATAAAATTCTGAAAGTTTCCTAAGTATGTTTTAATGGAACACAATTTAAAGATTGGAACTCACAGTATCTATCCAAAATAAAACCTGAACACATTAAGATTTCATATATATTTAGGTCTTTACAAATCTTTAAAATATATATGTTCCATATGCTTGGATTTTTCTAAATGAGAAATTTCCAAGTGATGTTCAATCTTAACTTAAAATATCCATCTTTAGAGTTATTTCAATTACGTTATTGGTAAACAAAGGGTCAGTTCATTGCCCTTCATGTATGTCTCTATTTTTTATAGTGTAAACTTCTATAAAACTTAAGGAATAAAGTCTAAATTAATATTTAACTTATGTGATAAATTAGCTTTTTCTCATTTACTTCGTTTTAAGAAAAGGCAAGAAATACAGCAGTTAGAGATACAAGAACACTGCCTGACGATCACTGCCATCGCACAGTGAACAACTACCATTTGCAATATTTTTCTGGGCATTACAATCTACTGCTCAATTTAATATTTGAGAAAAGATTAATCTAAATGGCTTCAAAATTACACTACTAGGTGTTTTTCATTCAAAGTCAATTGTTCTTGCTTGCATTACACCAAATTTAAAGCGGCAGTTAGCAGTTCATTCTTCACAAATTCACAAATCCTTAGAAAATGATTCATTGCGCTTTAAAAGAGCAGTTTATTAAAAAATAACCCTTTACTTCCTATAA
>PVJH01028959.1:0-26817 GCA_004026705.1 Nesogale talazaci | reverse complement strand
CAGTGATGGTGGTTTTGGGGGTGGGGAGGAAGCCAGGAATCTGACAAGTCCAGAACCACATCTCAGCCCATATTCAGTGTGGTCTCAAGAGCCAGACTGTTCAGATTTATATGCAGGCTTTTCAATTTAGTTCTGTGACCTTGGAGAGCTATGGAACTCCTCTGTGCCTAGGTTTCTTCCTCTGCAGATCAGTGAAGAACCATGCTGCATCATAGGATCATTGGGAAGGTCAAAGCATTTATAGTATTTTCTGGCATATAACAGTGCTATGGATGTGCTACCTGTAGTTGTGCTTTCAGATTTATATTTGGTCTTTTTTTTTTTAACCCACACAGTGTGAATATTAGGCTCAGAATGTTACTTCTCCTGCATACAATCTCAAAGTGGAAAACACACAAATATGCAAACAGCCTACTTTTTTTTTTTTTGCCTCAAAACCAGATAATCTCTCCCGAGAATGAGGCATAAGGTAGAAACTTGATGAAAGGGAGCTTCAAGAAATTTAAAGAACCACAATAAGCTAGGACACTCTTTTCTGAGATAAAACTCAATCGATAAGGGCAAGTGATGCATAGAATGAGAATGTGGCTTAAAGGATAAGGGAGGGACAGACTTCTCCAGAGACCATCTAGGGGCCAACCTGACGTCCAGTAGTCTAGCCGGCTATGAGATCAGAGCCATCATGCTCCAGGTCTGAGGTGAGACACTTAGTTCCCTGATTACACAGAGCCTACCTCCACAAGACATATTTAGAACCATGCAATCACCCCACCTCCCACCCCCCCACCCCGCACCCCCAGGAGGGAAACCCAAGTGCAGGTTATCCTTTAGGATAAGAAGCAAAAATATATGTATGGAAGTGGATCTGTTTTGTTCATCTTGATAATCATTTTCAGGATGCTTGTGGAGCTCCATGGCACCTCTCTTCTCTCATTTACTTAAAAAAAAAAGTGTTGGTGGCTGAGCCCCGGTGGTGTATTGGTTGTGTGTGGGACTGCGGCCCACAGACTTGGTGGTTCGAATCCAGCAGCAGCTCTCCAGGAGCAAGGCTGGGCTTCCTACTCCTACAAGGGCAGTGATGCCACACACACACACACACACACAAAGTGTTGAATGTGGAAGGAGCCACAGAGGAAAGCGCTTGTCAGTTACTCCCGGTTGTCAGTATCTCATTCAGGGACATTCATTATATCCATCCTGTCATGCTACCATAGCACTACTTATTTCTAGACGTTTCCCTCACCCTCTATTGACAATGAAACCCTGCACTGTTTCCTCCCACCCTTCCATCTCCACAGACGCTAAGAAAGGAATTTTATAAACGGATAACTCGTCACCGCCCAAGAGTCAGTTTGGCTCATGGTGTCATGCCGATTGAGGTCAGAGGTCTTCAATGGTGGACTCACCGGGCAGTCCTGGGGGATCACCAGGCCGCAGGAGCCCTGGTGCCCAAAGGTCAGCAGTTCACAACCAGCAGCAGCTCCGTGGTAGAGAAACGAAGTTTTCTACTCCTGGAAAGAGTAAGATGTCTCAGAAACTCACGGGGGCAGTCCTACCCTGTCCCTGTCCTATAGGGTGGGTATGCGTTGGATTCAGCATGATGGCACTGATGTTGAGGTTGTGGGGTGGGGGGAGGATTAGATTAGACACACAAACACACGGACATAGTTACACTCTGTTTGTGGAGGCCTGGTGCAGCCACTTGGGAAATGCAAGGCATCAACCAAACAAAAGTCATAAAATTCGGTCTGATTGCGTGATCCCAGGGCTTGGCACCGAACCCAGAGAAGCCAGAGCCACACAGGAACAGGTATATGGAGACCTGTGTTGATGGCAGCACTACACTGTACACTAGCAAAAAGATGGGTACAACCAGAGTGCCTTGACTGCATGTGCTTCGTGAGTTGGAAGGAGACTTTATAGACTGGTATCGAACATATGGGCTAGTATCGGACTTATGACTTTGGACGGGACTGGGTTGGCATGCTTTCTCAGTGTTCCATTCCTTCTGTATATAAACCATTCCCTTATATCCATATGTGCATCTATGAATCTATTTCTCTAATCTACCCAGACTAATGCACTGTTCCCTCTCCTCAGCTTCCTGCCTGCACTGTGCATGGACCTGGCTGTCGAGATCATGGCCATCTGGGAGGTGAGCATGCGACCATGAAATGTGCCTGACTCTGTTATTTCTATCTCTCATAATTTCTCTGACTTTACTACCATCTTTACATGTTATCGCCATACAATTGCACCTACCGGACCTGCTGTGAGAATATGCGAGGAGCTGGCTTCCCCTGACAGTTCACGTGTGGCCCCAGCTTCAGAGGGTGTTTGGTGGCTGATTTTCCAGAAGCAGATCAGCAGGACTTTCTTTGAAGACTTTCTTAGGACACGCCTTCAGGTTTGTCGGGTCAGATTCCGTTGTTAGGGTCTTACTCCAATGCAAACCTTTCTCAACATTTATTTATTTTTTTATTTTATTTTATTTTAGGCATCACTGCCCTCAGGTGGTGGGAGTAGGAGGCCCAACCTTTGCTCCTGGGAGCCGGAATTGAACCTCCATCCCAGTGGGCCGCAGTCCCGCGCACAACCACTACGCCACTGGGGTTCAGCCCCTTTCTCAACATTTTGAATCAAAATTCAGTTATGTTGAGTACTGATGCAGCCGAGTAGCAAGATTCTACTGTCTACTATGCACAAACATATACAAACTTTGACTTGCTGCCATTCAGGCACAGACTCGTTTTGTCTCTCCAGGCATTCTCTTGTTCTCCTTCCTCCCCATCCTCTCCCTTCATTCTCTCTGATCCTGGCAACCACACAATTGTTCTCCGCAACCAGACCTTCAGTTTTGCCTTCCCAACATATCTGTGAGATTTATGTGAAATCACGTAGCCACAGGGAATCCAGGACAGAGCAACCTCTCAGGACCAATAATGAAAGTAGCGATACCAGGAAGGTAAGGGGAAGGTGGGGGGAAAAGGGGGAACTGAACACAAGGATCTACATATAACCCCCTCCTTGGGGGAAAAGTGGGTGAAGGGAAACATCGGTCAGTGTAAGACATGAAAAACTAATAATAATTTATAAATTGTCAAGGGTTCACGAGGGAGGGGAAAAATGAGAAGCTGATACCAAGGGCTCAAGGAGAAAGAAAATGTTTTGAGAATGATGATGGCAACGAATGTACAAATGTGCTGGACACAATGGATGGATGGATTGTGATAAGAGCTGTAGTAGTCCCCAATAAAATGATTAAAACAAAGAGACACACCAGAGTCAGACCTTGATTCCAACCTATGAACGCACAGTGGAGACAGATTACCTGGAATCTAAGTTTTTCCCCAGGCACTGTCTCCGCAAATGGGTGACAAAATGATAGATGTTTGGTCTCTTGGGAAGCACACAATTAAAGCAAAGGTGGCTATCTTTCTTCAAAGATTGTTTTCACCACTGCCTGCTCTAATGTGCATGACTTTATGCCCTGGGGCTACCAATGGTGATCAGAATCAGGGCTTCACCGTGCCACCACACCAATGCATTCTGGTCCTGGGTTTTCCCTCTTGCAGGAATCCTTGCATATTGTGGTCTTCCCTCCAACAGTAACATTTCCAGGGGTAAAATTCACGGGACCAGGATGCCTAGCGACAGAGACCCAGCTCCTATTGAGTGAGTTTCAACACATCAAATTGGGCACCAGCCAACTCCTTAATTAGGGAACACGATGTACGTGAATATCACCACAGGCCAGAACACAATTGTGCCTGGGGCCTGGCCAAGCAGCGAGAAAGGGAGACATTGGGAGTCTGGAAACACAGACGCTTTGTCCTGGTGGCTGGCAACTCGGTGGTATCGTCTTCTTCTGTTTACCATTTAAAGAAAACCTATGAGACCAAGACCGGGAGGAAGGGAGAATGGAAGGGGGACATATTTCCTCAGAAAGGGAAGACTGTGGGTACCTGGGGACCAGTTTGCTTTATCTCCCTCAGATTTGGTCAGTCCATTCATTATTATCTACTTGCAATTGGACTAGATCATCTTATAGCTATTTATAGAACAAAACATGCCCCTAATTTTTGTTTAGGTCCCTACAGGAAAAATAACGTAGCTCCTGGGAATTTGGAAATCCCTGTCATTTATCTTTTAAAATAGGAATCCTTATAATTCATCTTAATAAAGAAATCCAACCTCTGCAACATCTATTTTGATACAGAATTGTGCTAAGAAAATGGCTCAATATAATTTCAGTGAAACATGGGAGATGTCCTTATCTCACCCCTGACACACACATTCCTTCTGAAGGGAGTTTCTCCTGTAGATGAGTCACCTAATTTATTACTAATTTTACTAACTATGACTAAATTTACTAGTTTCCAGTAATTTTCTGAACAAAATGTTTGCCATGCCCTCTGAATTCTTGACATCCTCTGTGCTTATAAAATAGTATTTTACTTGCCAGCGAGTATCGAAGTTCTTTATTAAAAAGAATTATTGCACTTAAGTATATATCTAACAAAAGCTTGCTGTTTGACCAAAGAAGACTTTCATGTGGTTGACAAACACACACGGGGAAATGCTGCATTTGAAGGATGGATGCAAATTGGAAGAAGAATGAGGTATCACCTCATCCCAGCAATAACAACAACATTCAAGAAGGCAGAAAACCATCAATGCCAGTGGGTGGGTGAATTGGGTGGAAGGACAAGGGTTGAATGTCCATTTACTGCTGGCAGGATAGTAAAAATGGTTCAACCCCTTTGGAAAATGGTAGGGTGAGCCCTTTAAAAGTTGGAAATAGAAATACCATTTGACATAGCAAAGTCACTACTAGGAGAAATAAGATCTTGGGGAATTAAGATCTGGGAATGAACATATATACTCTGAAGAGATGAGCCAGTCAGGGTACAGTGTAGCACTAATGAATTACAAAATACGATTCTACCTTACAAATCCGGCTAGACCAGAGGATGTATACTGGTACAGATACGAACTGGAAACACAGGGAATCCAGGACAGATGATCACCTCAGGACCAGTGGTGAGAGTGGTGATACCGGGAAGAGTGGAGGGAAGGTGGGGTAGAGAGGGGGAACCGATTACAAGGATCTACATATAACCCCCTCCCTGGGGAATGGGCAACAGAAATGTGGGTGAAGGGAGACATTGGACAGTGTAAGATATCAAAAAGTATTATAAATTATCAAGGGAGAGGGAGGGTGAAAAATGAGGAGCTGATATCAAAGGCTCAAGTAGAAAGAAAATATTTTGAAAATGATGATGGCAGCATATATACAAATGTGCGTGGCACTATCGATGAATTGTGATAAGATCTGTATGAGCCCCCAATAAAAGTAAAAAAAAAGAACATATATGTTCATACTCACATATCATACCCATATATTATTCACAATAGCACAGAGAAGGAAATAACCAAAATGCCCATCATTAAGTAATTGAATAAATGCACTATGATACAGACAAAAACTTTGCAACATTAAAGAATAACAATGAATCTACAAAACACCTTGTAATGTAGAAGAAGCTGGAGAACATTGTGTTGGTTGAAATAGATCAATCACAAAAGGGCAAATACTTTATGAAGCCACTATTATCATAAATCAAAGAAAGGCTTACACATAGAAATTGATGGATACCAGGCAAAGCTACCAGCTAGATAATAGACATATATTAACGTCAGTGAAGATAAAATCAATATACGGCAAGGAGGCAATACGCACAATACCACTACAAAAAAGAAGAATCTAATCTAAATGCAAGAGAACAAAGATTACAGAAGATAATAGAAGTAAAACATTATTTCATGCACTTGAATGTTTGATAATATTATTGTTAGATATTTGATAGGCATTTATGAATTTTGGGAAAAAGTGAGTGACAGGTTAAAATATGAAACAAATTCAAATTAATAGATGAAAATGAAGCAAATTCAAATTCAATCAATCAAAGCCATACATGGAGTATTTTGGGGTGATCATCAATAGTGCCAGACACTATTCCAAGAACTGTAAAAGTTCTGAGAGAAAGTGAAAACAGGACAAGTATAAACTCCAGGAAAACCAGGTTATATAAAGAAAGGAAACTATCATACCACAAAGTTCTGTAGGAAAGAACACTTACACACTTAAATAATATCAATACCGATAGAGAGACCTGCATTCAGTGAGTGAGTGAGGGAATTGAAGAGGAGGGAGTAGAGTGTATAAAATCCAAAACTCAGTCGGAGAGCCACCACCTACAATAAATACATAGGGATGGACGTGTGGATTACTTAGCAGTACAGAAGTGTATATAGGAGAAATAGCAGAAAAGAAAAAGGAAGCTTCGAAGGCATCATCGATAGGAATAAATTTGACAGTGCTTGGAACAGGGGAAACCAGACCAAAGTGAGGCATCGTGGTCCTGATTGAAAGGACCCCCAAGATGACCACCCCGAGATACTCCATCAACTCTATTATGGATTGAATTGCATTTTGACAAAACAGGTCTTTCAAATCCTAACCTGTGGGGCTCCTGAGATCTTGGGCTTGTCAGCCCCCCACAGCAGTATGAATCAGGAGAAGCGTCTGGTTGAACATCGGACCCACACAGAGTGGTCCCGTCAATCAGACAGCAGTATAGCATCAATGAAACATACATCTTTCCCTTAGTTCTTTAATGCTTCCTCTCCCCAACTACCATGACCCCTATTCTGCCTTATAAGTACGGCTAGACCAGAGGATGAACACGGCGAGTATGGACAGGCACTGGAAACATAGGGAATCCAGAACAGATGATGCCTTCAGGACCAGTCCTGAGAGCGGCACTACTGATTGAGAGGGTGGAGGGAAGGCGGGGGTAGGAAGGGGAAATCAATTACAAGGATCCACAGGGGAGATATAACCTCCTCCCCGGGGGGATGGACAACAGAAAAGTGGGTGAAGGGAGACATCGGACAGTGCAAGATACAACAAAATAATAATAATTTATAAATTATCAAGGGCTGATGAAGGAGTGGGGAGTGGGGAGGGAGGGGAAAAATGAGGCACCGATTCCAAGAGCTCAAGCAGAAAGCAAATGTTTTGAAAATGATGATGATGACAGCAACAAATGTACAAATATGCTTGACACAATGGATGGATGGATTGTGATGCGGTGTTAAAAAGAGATGTAATTGCTGACACAAGGTATATATGTCTATATTGTGATTAGAGCTGTATAAACTCTCAATAAAATGATTTTTTTAAAAAGAAAGAAATAATCGGTTTGAGACCCCAATGGCCAACAATCACTCTGACTTAGAGCTGAAAGGGAAAAGGGAAACAAGCCAACTGAAAGCAACCCATACCAAAGGAAACTAACGAGAATGTGGATGCCGTGTGGGAAACGTAACCCATGTCTCTGAGCAGAACACTGTGGGTAGTCATTGTTGAACGGGAGCCTAACACGCTGTGTAAACTTTCACTGAAAATACAAGGCATAGTTTTTAAAGGTGAGCACCACATCGAAGGACGTAAATTCCTGATCTCAGAACATTTGGGGGCTATGCCAGACCATTGAGAAGGTGCAGGATCGGGTGAGCAGTTGATAGAGATCTGCCTCTGAGTCAAATAGCCCTGGATAGGCAGTGGTTAAGTAGGAGACTGATCACTGAAAGGTCAGTTATGAAGCCACCAGTCACCCCAAAGAAGAAAGATGGGGCAGTGTGCTTCTGCAAAGGTGATCAAGAGGGGCCGAAGGGAGCAGTTATTGAGCATCAAAGAACAAGAATCACATCATTATGAATGAGGGAGAGTAGGGTGGGGACCTATGGCCCACTGGTGGGTAATTGGTCACCCCTTTACAGGGGAGTCACGGGGAGGAGACAGACCAGTCAAGGGGCAGCTGGGAAATGATGATGCATACACGTTTCCTCTAGTTCCTGAAGCCTTCCTCCCCCCCCCACTATCATGGTCCCAACTCTACCTTACAAATCCAGAAGGACTGGATAAGGTACACTGGTGGAGCGGGGAGCTGGAGACTTGGGAAAACCAGGACAGATGAGCCCCTTTGCGTCAGTGGTGAAATTGAAGCTGCTGGATGGGTGGAGAGACGGAACCAACTGCAAGGATATACACATAAGCTCCTATTTGAAGGACAGGTATCAGGGGAGTGAGTTGGGAGAGAGGTTGGGCAGTGTAAGATATGGCAGAATAATAATAATTTATAGAGTAATGAGGGTTGGTGGGGAAGGGAAGAATAGGGTGTGAGGGGAAAGGATGGATAAGCTGATACCAAGGGTACGAGGGGAAAGGCAGATGTTTGGAGAGTGATAACAGCAGCGGACATGTGAAGGTGCTGGGCACAGTATGTTTATTTATGTATTGTGAAAAACAATGTACAAGCCCCCAGTAAAATGATTTTTAATGAAAAAAAAAAAGATTACAGCCGCTGTTTTCAGGATACACCTGAAGGAGCTGGTTCGCTTTCTGTAAGCTCAGCTAAGGTTCCAAGAGGCATCTTCAGGACTTAGCTGCTCCACAGTGTTCGAGGCAAGACAAACTGACTGGTGTGTGCTTCATCCAGTCACTGGTCTCCACAATGGAGAGAATGTCTCTTGCTGCTCATTTTCTTTAAAATAAAATCATCTTACTGGGGGTTGGTGCAGCTCTTCTCTCCATCCATCCATCCATCCATCCATCCATCCATCCATCCATCCATCCATCCATCCATCGTGTCAAGCACATCAGGACAAGTGCTGCCACTCTCGTTGTCAAAGCATTTTCTTTCTACCCAAGCCTTTGGTACTACTGGTCACTTTCTTACGGAAGAGACTTACGTATGTGCTGATTAGAGATGTACCTAGTGGTTCCTAAGGATTGATGACAAGGTCCTGATGAACATAACCTCTCCTCCTGATTTTCTGGTTGTGGTCAGCCTTGACAAGACCAGGGAGCATTTCCGTCTGATCCATGACACCCAGGGGCACTTGGCTGTTCATCGGGTTATCCCTGAGGAGGCAAAGTACAAGTCGTGCAAAGTAGGACATATCTTTGCGGGCATGAAAGGAAGTCTTCACCCGGTGAATCCTGATGCTCCCCCCTCCACTCTCCTTGTGCCCTCATTATGGCAAATGACACCATTCAGATTGATTGGGAAACTGGAAAGATGCCTAATTTCATCAAGTTTGACACTGGTAATCTATACTCTGAACCACCCCAGTTTATTTTCCCATTCATTCAGTAGAGCAACTGCATAGCGCTGGTCTCAACCACCCATCTACCTATCCATCCATCCATCCATCCATCCATCCATCCATCCACCCACCCACCCATCCACTGCTTCTGAGTTGATTCTCTCTCATAACCACCTGTATTGGGTTTCTGAGGCTGTGAATCTTTACATAAACATAGCCTTGTCTTTCTCCCAAAGGTGGCTTTGAGCCACCTACCTGGCAGTACCATCATGGCTCCTTTTGCTGATCTCACAGTAAGAAAACCAACCAACTATACAAAAGATATCAAACTATACAGCATTCCTCAGAAATAGCCTCTACATTAGTGTACAGTGAGATTTAGACTATATGTGTACATTCTTATTAAATTGTCTTGACAAGCTGATGTTTTATATTGCTGACACTTTTATTGTATATACTGAGTTAGGAACGTGAAAGAAAATTTGATGATCATGTCCACATATATGAAAGAGCTTCAAAAATTGCATGAAAAATGAGATTAACAGGTAATGAAATTCTTCTGATGTTTTCAAAGAGTCTTCACAGTTCACCATTATGCAGAAAGCACTGGGAATTCTAGAGGCAAAAGCAGCTGTGGGTTTGTTTGGTTCTAGAAATAATGTCTAATCTTATCAGTAGTATATAGATCTACATGTTGAAAGGAAACTTTAACAGAAGTTTAGTTATAGGATCTGGTACGGTAACCCTCAAATTTTAGGAGACATGATAAGAAAATGCCCCTGTCTAACACTGAAATCAGTATCGTCTTGCCAATTGAATGAGATTCATCATTTACAGAACTCCGCCCTATGAGATGGTCTCTAAACATTATTATAACTTTCAAGGCAATTGAGGGCATTTGTCATAGAATCTAAACTACTCTCATGAAAATTAAGTCTGTAAGGGCATGCATGTGTGAATGTTAGTCTTGGTGTGTGTGTGTGTGTGTGTGTGTGTGTGTGTGTGTGTGTGTGTGAAGGGAATAAGGGAGGGGTTGTTAATTTGCAGGAGTGTGAAAATATGAGCTCAGTGACAGACATGTAACTGTGACGCCAACTTTGTCCATGGTTTGCCGTTCACATGTTGATGCGTATTGAGGTGGACTGCTTGGCATATTGTGGGAGTACACGTGGTCTGATAGACTGAGCTGAGGCCTAGTGTGGTTGGACCTGTGGATTGATGGGAGATGGAGTTGGTAGGGAGTGAGGGCTGGTGAGGAGTGAGGCTGGGTGTGGGCGTTGGGAAGGTGGGAGACTATCGTAAAGTATGTGGAGTATAGTATGGACGTGTGTGTGTGTGTGTGTGTGTGTGTGTGTGTGTGTGTGTGAGAGAGAGAGAGAGAGAGAGAGAGAGAGAGAGAGAGAGGAGAGAGAGAGAGACTGTCATTTGGCTTTTGTTTAGATTTTCTTTTGCCCTTTGTTATAGTCTTTGTTCTTGTCTTTGTCTTTTGTTTTGTCTTTGTTTCACTCTTTGTTCAGACTTCCTTTGACTTTTGTTTTGGCCATTTCTTTAGTCCTTTGTTTCGTGGTTGTGTGACCTCTTTGTAGCCCTTGTGTAGCTTTTGTTTTTAAGTGGATCTTGGCAGGAGGACCCATCACAAACACCTTGTGTAATGGGAATCTCGGCTAGCTGACCTCTCCCTATATATGCTGCATGCATCGAGGTACCTTCAACCCCCCGGAGGGACCTGCAACAGCTGGGGAACCTGTCCCAGGCCAACGACTGCCAGCTGAAGGTAAGGGGATCCCATTGATTTTCATCTTCCTCCATCACCTCCTTTGACTTTGTGCTTCAGCTTCAAGGGTAAATTTTTGTAGTCACCGTTTCATAATATCCCAGAATGTGCAGGATGATTTATTCTAATAACAAGACAAGGCTGGGAACACATAGGAGGCTGGAGAAAACAAAGTGAGAGGACATCAAGTTTATTCTGATGTAGGTTTGTGTCCTCTGGAAGCCTCCTTGCTCATGCTTGGCCGTGTCTAAGCCTCAAGGCGGGTTGTGGATGAGAACTCAGATGTCCTCAGTTCCAAAGTCCTGGGATGCCATCAATGAGGCAATTGTTTCTTTTTATTATTTACAATGATTTGAAACTGAGCTTCCCTTGAATTTCAAGAATAATTTCTTCCCTCCGAGAGTTGGGTTTGTTTGTTTGTTTGTTTGTTGGTATCTGGGGTGCAAATGAAACAAAAAGATCAACTCTTTTTAGGACTTTGCTCTCTGTAGACCTGTGAGCTTGCATGGGAAGACAAGAATGCTTTATCTCGAACAGAATCTCTCAGAAATCAGATCATTTTCGGTGGTGTGACAGATAGAAAAAAAAAGACAGAAGATCACATGGCGGGGGAATAATGTACGAAATCTTATGCGGAGTGTTGGGGAATAGTTGGGAAAGTTGCTTATGCTTTCAACACACTGAAGGCAGAAAGTCAACTGTTCTCCTAGGTTGAGATGCACTGTTTTATGTTTGTCGAGAGCCTTAGGGGAATGCCCACCATCTCGAGAGGACTTCAAAGACTCTCCCAGACTTACTGGACATTTGCAAAAACAGTGCAAACAAAAATCACAGATGTACTCAGAGTCTCAGATGTCGACACTTTAATACATTTGCTTTGCACACACATCATTATTTCCCCCTAAATCACCTGAGAGTAAGTTGCACACAGGATCAAAACAGAAAATTTAGTATTGAGACAATACCGAATTGAATGTACAGATATCTGGATTCCCTCAATTGTCCCAGGCATCCATCCAGGTTTATATATTGCATTTTTTCATTTCATTATGATTTTATTTTATTTTATTTTATTTTAGGCATCACTGCACTGGTGGTGGGAGTAGGAGGCCCAACCTTTGCTCCTGTGAGCGGGAATTGAACCTCCATCCCAGTGGGCCGCAGTCCCGCGCACAACCACTACGCCACCGGGGCTCAGACCTTCATTATGATTTTTTTAATGCAGTGTCATATGTGACACTACTTTTCATGAAGAGCCACTCATTCCAGAGGTTGAGTTTGTCGATGGCATCAGGCAAGCCAATCTTTTTTTTAAAAAAAACATATCTTGTCTTTCCCTGTGGGGTTTAGTGGGAAGAAGTCATCCCACTTTGAGTGCACACTGTCATTCAGTAAGGAGCCTCATTCCACCAACACAACATCAGAGATCCCCTAGGACATACATTGATATCTTGCTCTAAACCCAAAGCTAACTCACTGCAACTGAGTAGGTTCCTTCTCAAAGTGACCGTGCTGCACAGCGTAGATAGAACTGCCCTGAAGGGTTTTTGAGACGGTAACTTTCCATGGGTGTATAAAGTCTCTTCTTTGCTTCCAGGAGGATGTGGTTATTGTGAACCACTGATTTGTGTGAGCAACCCAAATAAATCACATTGTCATCTTATCAGAAATCCAGATGACCTCACCCCAATTCTCCCCATCCCATTTAAAATTGTCTGCCATGACTGAAAACGCATGATATCAGCACCAACTAAAAGATCAAAGCAGGAACTAATTCTATCCGGAAGGAGTTAGTTTAAACTCTTTGTGTGTTCTAATCCAGAACATGCAAACACAAGGAATCAGTTCATAAAGATGATCGTTCCTTTCTGTGCCCAAGCATCTACCAAACTATCTACCCGAAGTTCAATAAAGAGCTGCTCTGAACAGCCTTTCCAGTTTGGCTGGCACCCTTTGGCACATCAGCAGGAAGTCTATATTAGCAGTGGAGATACCCTGCCAAAATTGGACAATAGATTCTGAAGGGCATGGAGCCCAAATTCCAGCATGGAGCTCTTCTTCAGTGAGGATGTGAACCAAGACTTGAGAGACCCCTGAGATGTACCACACACACATTTATTATTGTTTTTAAAACAAAGCTTTTCAACAAAATCTGTGAGGTGAAAGACTACCCATGTTGAAGACAAAACCAGTAAGATTTTGAGAACTAACCTGTGGTTATGCAGCTAGTAAATGGTGGAGTTCAGGAAGAAAAGTGGACTGTATGTCAATGATTGTTTTATGGGTGTGTGTGATAGGTACTGCCTCTTATACTAAGGGCTCAGGCTGCAGATTTACAACAATTAAAGTGAAAGAGATAAGCTGAAAATGAGATAAGTAATATTTTAACCATATATTTTCTTATTAATAACTCAAGCGTATTGTTCTCAGGAAAAATATTATCAGTAGCAATAATGAGGAAATTGGGGTTGAATATATTACCTCCAGTTCGAGCATGTCTGTTTCCTCCCCCTGCTTTGTGAATACATCTGACCAAATGGTCTTCCTGGGATTAGAGATGGAATCACTTCTACCCATGGTCTTCAGAGTCCTTCAGGTTGATATTATCAGTATGAGCTAAAATATTTAAAAATCACCAGGTAGTTCCTCATGTCAAGGTCAGTTCAGATAAAACCACAGGATACAGTGAGCACATCTACTAACCGGGTACACACTGCTATCTCTGAGGGGTACATTGAAAGGTAAGGTGTGTGAGAGAGGTCAGTGATATGAGCTGTGCAGAGTGAGGATGGTGGGCTTAGGGCATACATTGGATATCAAACAGAATGACAGCATTCTTATTGTTTAAGATAATAATACATAGCTCATGCAGATCTTCCTGCACCCCAGAGAGACACCTCAAGGTCACCCCCTGGAGTATGAGCACTCTTTTAAAAACCGTGGTCTGTTACCTCAGCCTAACTAACAGTCATACCAGGGCACACTAGACTGACACCAGCTCCTCTTATAGTCTCAGTCTTTCCCCATCCAAAGCTTAGGGCATCGCCATCCCAGGACCCTTCCTTGTCCCTTCTGAGGACAGCAGGTGGGCATGTCTTTTCTGCAGACATCCCATTTCCTTTCTGTCCCTGGGCCCCCAGCTTTGCAGTGAAAACCACACCTAGGTAGTTGATTGCTACATGTGCACAGCGATTTAACCCCTTCCAAGGCTGTCTGGTCCAGCTCTCCAAAGAAGCTACAAAATGTGCTGAGGTATGGCTCAGTTTACAGATCACTCTCTGTGTCTGCAGGCCAAAGAGGTCACTATCTCCCTAAAAGGCTTCCATGGCGGTGAATGTCCACACGCCCCATGGGAGCACTATTTGAGACTGAAAGGGTTCTATCAAAAAAAAATATGTTTGGGTGGCTTCCCCATAAACAAGAACTAGTCTCTTCAAGGTTAAGTTCAAGTCCCTGCTCTTGAGATCCTTGAAGCAGGGAGCCTGGTAAAGACAGAGCACTCATTGTGTTGATGCCTAAGTGGGAGAGCTTGCGTGTGGAGGGAGTTGGCAGTTTCTTTGTTCCAGGGTGGGAGACCGACTTCCCAGCAGGCTTTGCTTTGGGAAAACAACCCAAGTGATTTCTTTAGCTGTGTAATGGAAGGTGGAGGTGGTCCATGTGATCTTTATAGTAAAGGAAATGAACTGTGTTGACTAGGAGGGCCCCGGGGGATGCAGTAGACATATGCTTTCCTCTATGTAGAATTAGAGGGGAAGTTTGAGGCTGCACCCAGTGCTATTTAATGTAGTGTTACCTTTTATCTGGACCATGTAAGTCACCCTGTAGATCAAGAAAAGATTATGTCTTCCTTTCAGGATGACATAGGCATTCCCACAATGCACCATGTATGGAATTTCTGTCTTTTCAAGCCCAGAATGGTTCAAGCAAACGTTTCTAAGGCTTTGAACTCTTGGGACCACATCAATCACATTTCTCTGACTCCAGACATAAAATTCTTGGCTTCTAAGGGCTCTTGGGATTTGATGGGATGCCCTCCCCGCTCCCCACACTGGAACAATCTAAGATAATTTTCGTATTTTAAAGTCTGTCATATTAACCACACTTGCCACATTTCTTTTTGCCCTGCAATGTAACATTAAAATACTTAGCAGGTTTTCGAGATGACAACCCAAACCTAAACCAAGCCCACTGCCAATGAGTTGATTCCAATCTTCAGGGACCCTCCATCGGGTTCTGGAGGCTTTTAAAATATTTCCTGCAGCAGACCGTCTCATCTTTCTTCCAGGGAGAGACCGGTGGGATTGAACAGCTGATTAATCTGTGATTAAACGGTGATTACAGCACATACATTTCAACCTGCCACAGGCAGTTTAGGGTCAATGGAACTGTGTATATGAAAGCGAATATGGCCACATGTTGTATCTCCAGGCTGGCAAGGGATGTGGAGTCAGACCACTTACACAGAAAAGTACCAAGAGGCATTGCAAAAGCAAAACCAAGGTGCCTTATTGATCCTGTTCAGGCTTGGCTTTAGGGTTGATTAGGGTAAACCTATTTTGTCTTTGCCCTCATTCCTCGGCATGCTTCCCACTCCAGGTTGAGGTTTTTCTGAGTTCTCATTGGAAGACCTGGGAGTCCACGAAGGTTCACAATAGTTCTCTACTGCTAGCTGAGTTCGGATATTTCTGCTCTGTTACCAACCTCCTGGGAACTCTTCTTTCTTTGGTCTCCCATAGCCTCCCCCCACAAGGACACCACGTTGGAACCGGCCAGTTATTTGAAAGGACGTGTTTCTATAGTTATAGCTACAACTTTAACTATATATAACTATGAAATATACACATAGACTTTGTCCTTTTGGGTTGCTGTGAGCTGAAATCGACTCATTAGCAGTGAACTTGAGTTTGAGTAGATGTAACTCTCTCTATAATTATATATGACTCTATAACTAGCTATAGTGGCTTCTTCTCTTATAAGTCTACTATTTGGTGGTTTCATCTTTTACCACTCTAACCACTGTTTCTTCTCTCCACTTGGACCTACTTCCTTGTATAATAACATGAAAGACAGCTTCCGGGAGAAAATCAGGAGGACTATGGGCTTCACTGCCTTTACTTTCATTCTCTGTGAGATGGTTTCCATTCAATGTAAACTGTTATCTTATATATTTTGTTTAGGTTTTGTAGTTTTTTTTCAGTGGGGTGGTGAGGGAGGTGAAGGGAAGTTCATGGGGACTACATGGCCACTTAAACGTAAAGGCCATGGTGACTGGTTAACCCTTTCAGGGTCCTAGCATGCTCATTGTCCTGCTATGCAGGTAGTTAAAAGGAATGTACCAATGATCTTCTCATCAACTGATTTGACAGGAAGACTTTACAAATATTCTAGTTGAATTCTATAACATCATCAATTCCATTGTTGCTCTAGGAAGAAACAATTTCAAGCAATGCAGCTGATCAGAACTATAGGTCTCTTTTGGTACTTATTTTGGTATCTAAGATCTTTGCCTAAACAACCCTTCCAAGACTTGACATGCATCAATAATTAATAGAATGCATGGCTACCAGTAACCAAACAAATCTCTGGGGTTGGTGCCATTGAATCATTTTCTACTTTGCAATTCCACTCGACAGTGTAGAACTGCTTCCTAAGGTTTCATGGCTGTAATATTGTTTTTAATCCCTTACCATAAATTAGTTTTCCATTTAGTGGCTCACACACAAATTTACCTGTAACAATGGTTGGAGTCTTCGCAATATGTCAACCCATGCCCCATTTTCACTCTGAATTTTGCGTCCGTTCACCTGGTTCCTCTGCCCCTGTTTACATTCTCGTGTTTTGTTTTTGGGCAAATGATACCCCTTGGTCTCTTATTGCTGACTGTTCTAAGGAGTGTATTCTCAAGGGGACTGCTATTTATTTTATAGGCAGTTCTAGTATTTGTATAAAAGGTGGTCTCTATAAAAGGCTGCTTCAATGGCAAGTTAGAAAATTGAGGTAATGGTCTCTGCCAAACATTTATGTCTGGTCATTTTTATAAATTTGTTGTACGTGTCTCATTCACACTAGCCAGCATCTTCAATTTGTTCCTGTGATCATTTAGAATAATCATGGGGGGTTGTCGGGCACCGTCTAGTTTTTTGGTCTCAGAGTAGAGGATGCTGGAACTAATGTAATGGACTAATTGCTTCCTTGAGTTCTTGATTTTTTTCCTGCTCCTGTGTTCCAGATGGGAAGAGATCAATAGTTGTATCTTAGATGGTGGCTTACAAGCATCTAAGCTCCCAGATGCTAGTCTACTAGAATGTAGATCATTAGATTTATGAATGATGCTGTGCCATTGATCTCGATGTCCACTGAGAATATGGTCCTTAGTCTTCAAGGTCATTGCTAAGCCCCACAAGGTATTTGGTCATGTCTAAAAGTCTTCATAACTGTGCCCCAACATGCTCTGGTGTATATATATATATATACATACATACACACAAACACACACACAGAGCTCTGGTGGCATAGTGGCTAGGTGTTGGGCTGTGATCTGCAAGGTTTGCAGTTCAAAACCACCAGCGACTCTGAAGGAGAAAGATGGAGCTTTCTAGTTCTGTGAACAGTGATAGTCTCAGAGGTCGCAGGGGCAGTTCCATCCTGTCCCATTGGGTTGCTATGCACCAGCATCAACACAATGGCAGTGAGTTTCAAGTTTTTTTTAACCAAATACCAACATTTGTATTACTTACAAATATTCTGAGGGTACATCAAAAGGTATTGCCACCGGAGGACCAGAACATAGATACACAGGTTGATGCCAAGCAAAATGCATTTAGACGCATCTCTGTAGTCGGTAGAAGACTGCAGACAATTTATATCTCAATTTATACCTTATACATTTGTGGTAGTCTGGCTATGGCTCCATGAGAAAAAATAAAGCTTTCAATCCACACAGTAGCTTCCATGGGGATTTGCTGGTCTGGCTACATTCCAGGAAGAGAAGAAGGCAGCTCAGAAGCTGATGGAAACTGGCCAAAGGGAACACCTTGATAGATTTTCTCGAAGGATACAGGACAACCATGGGGTTTCACAGGAAGAAGTGTTCAGAAACTTGACAGCTGTACTAGTGAGAACCAGGCCAGAGAAGTTGTGCTGAGGAATTTTGCTATTGCCACAAAGAGGGCTGTCCTAAAAAAGTTGTTGGAAAGCCTTCTCTCCTCAACTGCAGTCCTGATCTTGTCCGTCAGTACCTTTTTTTTTTTTTTTTTCCAATCCTCAAACTCAAAGAGCATTTAAGAGGAATTCTATGGAGTCCCTTGTGGATGCCAGAGGTTGCATTTTGATGTGGTATAAATGGAAGAGCACCGGATTCTCCTGGGAAAACTTAGGGAGACCGAAATACCATCTGAGGTGTAGATGGAGGTTATGTTGAGAAAGAGCAGCTTCTCATTTTGATATTTTTCTTGAATAAACATCTCCATGATTTTGTAGCCATCCTTTTTAAAAAAAAGTTTTATTGGCATATAATTCACCTATCAGACAATTCAGTAGTTCAATCATACTAAAAGAGTTCTATGGTCATCGATTTTAGAACATCTTCTTTCTTGTGCTCATTGTTACCAGCTCCCCATTTTCTCCTGATTTCTCCTGCCTTAATTTCTCCTTAAGAAGCCATCCATCCAGTTACTGTCTCTAGAGGTTGACCTATCCTGGATTCCATATACTGAAATACTGACAAACCAAGCAACCCAATAACTGTAACAAAGTGAAATGGAGAAAAGCCTCCATCAAAAAGAAAGCAGAAAATATTAAAAACTAAAACAAATGTAAAGTGGGCCAAAAGAGAGAGTAAATGATGAAGTGTTAACTTTTAACCTAACTGCATTTGCAATAATCCACTGTCTCATGCACTCTGCATGGTAGCAAGGCTATTCACATCCCTGGTCTGTGCTCAGAGAGAATCCACTGGTGCGGTGGTTCTCAACCTTCCTAGTACCACACCCCTTTCATACAGTTTCTCATGTGGTGACCCCCCAACTATAAAAATTATTTTCGATGCTACTTCATCACTCTCATTTTGCTACTGTGGTGAATCAGGTGGTCCCTTTGAAACGGTCATTCAACCCCCAAAGGGGTTGCAACCCATGGGTTGAGAACTGCTGCCCTGGTGGTTTATTTTCCCCTGCACATTTAAAAAAAAAAAAAATGACCAGCACTGAAGCAATGTTAAAATGGGTCAAAGGGGAGATCAAGTGATAAGATATCATGTTTTGGGTTGAGCCCTGGTGGCGTAGTGGTTGTGCAAGGGACTGCGGCCCACTGGGATAGAGGTTCAATTCCAGCAGCGGCTCCACAGGAGCAAAGACTGGGCCTCCTACTCCCACCACCAGAGGGCAGTGATGCCCAAAAACAAACAAACAAACAAACAAACAAACAGATCAGCTCTGCCTGATAGTGCCAGCCTTTCAATTAGCAGTTGAGTACTTGTGTCACCTGAAAATTCAGATGAACCCTCCTCTGCTGCTGAGCTCAGTGGCCCTACATTCAGACTCTAGTGACCCTCTATAGGATTTCTCAGCAGCAGAGAGTCTCATCTTTTTCCTGAGGAGAGACTGGTGGGTTTGACTCATCAACCTTGTGTTTAGTGACCAATCCTCAGTGATAACAGGGCTCCCTACAAGTATCTGATTGCAAGTAAAAGAAGATTGGTGTGCTACGAACGTTCTCGATGGAGTGCTTTATCAGATTGCACCAACCTTTATGATATTCATTTACAGATGCAGGAGAGAGGACATATTTCTTCAACTGCCTCCCCCTCATTTTCTTTCTTTTTTTTTGTTTTTTTGTTTTTGGGGCATCACTGCTCTCCGGTGGTGGGAGTAGGAGGCCCAGCCCCACTGCTGGAATTGAACCTCCGTCCCAGTGGGCCGCAGTCCCGCGCACAACCACGACGCCACCGGGGCTCCGCCCTCTCTCTCGTTTTCCAATGTTTTGGTTGATTGTGAAGACTTACATTTTTGGAGCCAGACCATGGAGTTTTTCCTTCGTTCAAATTCTAAGGAAAAAATCAGAGAGTTATTAGAAGAAATAGCTAGAGAAGTTTTTTTTTTAACTTAACAATGAATTAAAGGACATATGGCATTTTTTTCTTCTGCAATGATAAGGAGGGCTTAAACAATTTGTGTGTATGACTTAGTGACTGTATTCGTTCTGTTCAACTGAGACAGAGTGGCTCAATCAGATCTCATTGTCCTTTCTAGGGCTGTGGAATTCAAATTAGCTGCAATCTAATTAACCAAGTCACCAAATTAACCAGAACACATTCTACTGTGTTTTAGGAAAAAAAGAAGCAAATGATACCAAGACAAGCTCCTAACAGAGATCTATCCATCAGATGTGTGTGGATGAAAACACAGGTACAGCTGAGTCTCTTATGCCCCTTTGGATGTGCAATGAAAGGATTCTGTAATAATCACCAGCATGCAGGATGTCCCAGTAGAAATCTCAACCATCAGAAGCCTCAGCACACAGAAACGATTGCCCTGAGATCAATTTTAAACCCTTAACCCCAAATAACTACCAGTCATCTCAACACCAAATAACCGCTTAGCTTAATGGGTGGAGAATGTCTGCCTTGAGCATTCTACTCTTCTAAGAACTATCCATGAGGACTCAAAGTGACCTTTGCAACCCAAAAGATTAAATAGGGGGATAATGGTCGAGAACTAACTTAGAAAAGGAGGCTGAGGGCTGAGCCCTGGTGGTGTAGTGGTTGTGCACGGGACTGTGGCCCACTGGCATGGAGGTTCAATTCCAGCTCCATAAGAGCAAAGGCTGGGTCTCCTACTCTCACTACCAGTGGGCAGTGATGCCCCCGCAAACCCCCCACCAAAAAAAAAAAACCTAAAAAAAAAAAAAGAAAAGGAGGCTGAGACTGGTTGCATGACTCAAGGAATGTCATCCATGTCATTGGATTGCACATGTGGACACTGTTGAATTGGTGTTCTTGTGCCTCATAGACTCTCAACAGTAACAGAATAAAAATGAAAAGACTAAGGAGTTCACATTTCTTTTATCCCTCCCCATTTTCCCCCTCCCTCCGGCTCCACCTTCCCTTATGAGCCCTTGATAATTCATAAATTATTATTACTTTGTCATATCATACACTGCCCAACATCTCCCTTCCCCCTCTTCCCTGTTGTCTATACCCCAAGGAAGACGTTATATGTAGGTCCTTATAATCTATTCCTCTTTTCTACCCCACATTACTTCTACTCTCCTGGTATCACCACTCTCACCATTGGTCTTGAAGGGGTCATCTGTCCTGGATGATGATCCAGGTTCCTGTTTGTACCAGTGCACACCCTCTAGTCTAGCTGAATTTGTAAGGTAGAATCGGGATCATGTTAGTGGGGGTGGGGTGGGGAGGGCGAAGGAGCATTGAAGAACTAGAGGAAAGTTGTATGTTTCATTGTTGCTACACTGTACCCTGACTGTCTTGTCTCCTTCCCACGACCCTCTGTAAGGGGATGTCCATTACCTACAGATGGACTTTGGGTCCTCAACCTGTACTCCCCGTTATTCAAAATGAGATGATTTTTTTGTTTTTTGACGCCTGATACCTGATCCCTTCAACCCCTTATGATCACACAGGCTGGTGTGCTTCTTCCATGTGGACTTTTTTGTTTCTGAGCTAGATGGCCACTTGTTTGCCTTCAAGCATTTAAGATCCCAGACATTATATGTTTTGATAGCTGAACACCATCAGCTTTCTTCACCACATTTAGGAGTTCACATTTCAATTAAAGTAAAGTACTGTTTTAGTAGATTTACTTGTCTCATCTAATGAAATGCTCAAAAACCTGGAGTAAGAAGGACATTTCTGGCATAGGTATACGTCAAGCTGAAAGAAGTGAAGGAAAAGCATTTAAGCACCAAACTGCAATAGTGATCGTTTCTTTGAGTAAAATATTGAGCAAATCAAGAAGCATAAAAGGCCCTTAGAATATGTGTCCTTTAAGAAAATAGTCTGAGCCCCAGTGGCGTAGTGGTTGTGTGCGGGACTGCAGCCCACAGGGTTGACGGTTCAAATCCAGCAGCAGCTCTCTAGAAGCACGGCTGGGCTTCTTACTCCCACAAGGGCAGTGATGCTACACACACACACAAACAAACAAAAAAAAACAAGAAAATGGGCATTCCTGCTCTAAAAATAAAGCGAATCTCTGTCACACACACAAAAGAAACAGAAAGGAAAGGCACACAGAGTCCTTGTGAATTGATCAGTGTTCAATTATTTTGGGAGGAGGCATATAAACATGACCCCATGGTGTTGTAGGAAGAAGTGCGAGCTGAATGGAAGACTTCAGGAACTGGTAAGAAAGCAATTGTGGTTTTTCAACAAACAGAGGCAATGCTAGAAGTGCTTCCTTGTCTCCATCAAGACATTTGTAAGACAGAGGGCAGGAAGGTAATCCAAAATAACCTAGTGATTATCGAACTATACTGAAGACAATAAAAAAAAGGTGGCAAAGTTCAGTGACCTGGAACTGATAGAGATTGCAGCTGGATTTAGTATAGATGGAACAAGGAATGTCACTGCCAATGTCAAATGGACTTGGTTGCAAACAGAGCATTTTAGAAAGATGTTTACTGGTGTCTTCCTAAGTACACAAAATAATGTGACTATGTGGGTAAAAAATGATGGATAACTTTGTAAGCAATGAGAATTCCTGAATAATTCCTGGTGCTCATGCAGATCCCATAAGCAGCTCAAGAGGCAGTCACTGGAACAGAACAAGGGATACAACATGGTTTAAAATACAGCATGCCCCAGGGTTGTATTCTTCCATCGTACTCATTCAAACGGTATTATGACAAAATGATCTGAGAAACTGGAGAATGCAGCATTAAGATTGGATGAAGGCTCTCTGGGAGTAAGGACAGCAGGAGAGTGGTTGAAGGGACATATTGAACAGTGTAGGATGTGACAAAAATAATGATAATTTGTAAATTATTAAGGTTTCACAGAGGAAGGGGAGAGGGGAGGAAGGGGAAATATGGGGAGCTGATGCCAAGGGCCTAGGTAGAGGGAGAATATTTCCAGAATGATGATGACAAGCATACAAATGTGGTCTGCCTGCAATGGATGCATGTATTGATCATGATAAGAGTTGTATGAGTCCCCAATAAAATGATTTAAAAAAAGATTGGAGGAAGGCTTATTAGCATCCAGTTAATGCTGATGGTATAACATTGCAGCTGGAAGTGAAGAAGTGCAGAGTACTTACTGTTGGAGATCAAAGACTACATAGCCTTTAGTATGTGTTGTATCTCAACATACAAAAACAGAAATATACTTCTAAAATTGCAAAAAATCCTCAAAAACCTGAAACACAGCCGCACCAATAAACAATATGGTACATGAACAAAGATTGAAGTTGTAAAGTGTTTCATTAAAAAATTGTTAAATCAGGCTGAGCCCCGGTGGCGTAGTGGTTGTGCACAGCACTGCGGCCCACTGGGATGGAGGTTTAATTCCCGCTAACAGGAGCATAGGCTGGGCCTCCTACTCTCACCACCAGGGTAGTGATGCCTAAAAAAAAATTGTTAAATCAGACTCAGTCTCTTGGAGATGCTTTACTGACAAGACACAAGTAGGCTCCCTGTGAGTCTTCCTGGAGGAGAAGCTACAAGGGCTTACCCTGATGGAACCAGACCTCTGAAGCCGGAAAAGTCATATGGAGACTCCTGTCAGTGCTGAGATGCTTGAGAAGCCACTGAGAGGTCCCTGCCAGCGCTGAGATGCTTCTACCACCACTGGATACACAAGACTCTGCACCCACTGGCCTGTGTTTGTTCTGGCATCGTTGCATGTGCTTCGTGAGTCTGAAGAGGGCTTATGGACTGTTATTGGACATATGGGCTAATATCAGACTTATGGACTTGGACTGAACTGGGCTGGGATGTTTTCTTGATGTGCAATTGCTATTGTGTATAAACCTCTCCCTTATATATAAATTAAAAAAAAATCTACATTCAACATCTCTAGAAGCAGAAGGTGAGCAATTGATGACAAATATGCTACAAAACCGTCTTTTTTGAATTTATTTTTTCCTCTTTTAAGTGTTAAAATCAAAGATGTCACTTTGAGAACTATAGAGTCCCTAACCCAATACTTTAAATAGATTCATATACATAAAAAAGCTGGGGTATAAAGAAGACTGAAGTGGAGTTGGTGAAGAATATTGACAATACTATGGACTGCCAGAACAACAAACAAATCCATCTTGAAAGTAGTATAGCCAGAATAGTCCTTAGAAGTGATGGTGATGACACTTCAACTCATGGACTTTGGCTGTGCTATGAGGAACTGTTGGGGAAGGGCAGCTTGCTTGGCAAAGTAGGGGGTCACTAAAAAAGAGAAAAATTTTCAATGGGATGGATGGACACTGTTGCTGTAATAATGGGGCTTGAGCACAGTAAAGATGGCATCGGACTGACTGGTTAGTGCCCTCCTCCTTGTTCATGTTCTCATTCAGAGTCTGTACCCTTTCATTTTCTACTTAAACTGCTACTTTTAAAACCTTAGGTTTGCTTCTTTGTGGATGTCTTTCCCTGTCCTCCCAGTCACTTTTCTTCTGTCACTGATGGCTTTAATACCCGGATCCCAATTCCTTCTTCATCTAGCTCCATTAGTCAACTTGGGTGACTTTAATGCCTATGGGAATGACTGACTCACAGCCCCAAGTGAACTATTCTTTTGGTCTCTTCCATCAATTATGCTCTGGAATTTTATTTTTCTAGATCAGAATCTTTCCACCAAATAGTACAACTATCTAGCATCTCATTTGTAATCTTGCTTTTCAAAAATGTAGTTGTTGTTGTTAAGCATGAAGCTACTCTTCAGTTGATGTGCCTCACAATTTTGATCTCCATTCACCTCTGAGGTCATTCTTCTACCCTTCCATCATCCTCATTTGTCTTCTGTTTTCTCCTATTCTGATAGTTTCTCTGTTCAACCATTTCCACTATTCTCTCTCTCTCTCTCTCTCTCTCTCTATATATATATATATATATATACATATATATATGGGAAAGGTTTATGTACAAGAGGAAAGGAACATTGAGAAAGCATCCCAACCCAGTCCAGTTCAAAGTCATAAGTCTGATATTAGCCCATATGTCTGATACCAGTCTATTAAGTCTCCTTTGAACTCACCAAGTCACAGGACAGTGGATGCAGAGTTCCAGCGCTGACAGGAGTCCTCTCATTGTTCCTCATTTCCAGGGCTCAGGGTCCATCAGTATTATCCATTGGTGACAGAAGCATCTCAGTCCTGGTAGAGGTCTCCCTCTGTGCTTCAAGAGCTTCTTCTCTTCCAATCAGCATTTCCTCATGACTTTAATTTTTTTTAAATTAAAAGATAATTTTATGGGGAGCTCTCACAACTCTTATAATAATCCATACATCAATTGTATCAAGCACATTTGTAAATATGTTGCCATCATTATTTTCTAACTATTCACTTTCTATTGAACCCTACCTAGTACTCATGATCTTATCTCTCTCCCTATTCATTCTCAAACTTCTAGCCTGAGTTGTCTAAAGTTTCTGTCTCCACCCCCTTCACTCCTTTGTCTCCACAATTCCTCTAGTCCTTACCCCAATGGTTCCATGTCACTAACTGTGTCTAGAGGAGGGGGTGGATGGATTAATGAGTGACACCTGAGCTGATGTCATTATGAATGATAATGGACTTGGTGGTGTTCACCTACCTGGTTGTCAAGGATGAAGAGGGGTTCACCACACAAACACAATGGGGGAAAGGTATTCAAAGTAAGGGCAATAGTTTGTTTAAAGGCACATGTTTTCATCACAGAGTGATGTTTCTGATCTACAGCAATGGTAGGAGGCAAGAGATGAAGGGAAGGGTAGACCTGGGCCAGATTCTGAGATATCTTGTGCACTATGGGGATTAAGTGAGAACTTCACTCTGAAACTGAGGGGGAGCTTCTGAAGTTTTTGGTATGGGTGGATATGATAAATTCTGCATTACTATACTTCTAAATATATTAATGGAAGGCAGATGGGAGGAAGGTGAGTCTGGAGAAAGGGTCACAGAATGAATTACACACTTATCCCTTTGACTCCTTTTCCTGGATGCTGTGGTCCCTTCGAAGAGTACAGAATGGTTAAGCAGTTGGCTGTTTGTATTCAAAATTATGAACTAGCTCTGCTAGAGAAAAACCCACTGACTTATGTCCATAAAGATTACAGCCAGAGAATTTCTGTGACACTGTTCTAGTCCGTCACAGGCAGCCACTATGAGTTATACTGGACTCAAAGGGATGCAACAAAATCAACCACTGGTCTCCACAGCCTGCAGAAAATATATGACTTAATCACATGCAAATTCCTGTGTGAATTTTGAGGCCCATAAACAGAAACCATCTATTGGGTAGATTCAGATCTAAGAAAATGAAGGACATCATATTGTTAAAAGAACATTCAGAAAGTTACCACCCTTATACATATGAGAGTGATGCTTATCTGGCTCATTAGGGAAACTAATAAGTTACACTGACACTCCTAAAATAAGTGCTCAGTATATCACCCATGTGCTCAGAATTTCTCCCTTCAACTATACTTCCTCCTTTTCCTGGAGTAGGAAAAGCGGTGGGTAGAGTGTATTTGATAGGAATTACTTTTGCCCAACTTCCTGAGAGTGCTGTCTGTAGACATTGTGGGTCTTGGGCTACTTTAACTTATTCTCGTTGCCTGGGAAAAATGGGGCATTTAACATGGCCTTGGTTTTTCTTCCCCCAAAGGTTGTCGACATCAAGACAACCAGGATCCCCTTATTCCACTGTTCTCCCCG
>PVJH01028958.1:0-26652 GCA_004026705.1 Nesogale talazaci | reverse complement strand
TGGACCGGGCTCAATGGACTGTTGCCTTACCTCTTGCCACTGTGGGGCCCCCTCGTTAGTTTATTGCTTTTGCTTTCATTACGGCCAGTATTATTCAACAACCTCATGGCATTTATTAAGTAACAGACTGAGACCATTCAAGCAAGGCCCCTGCAAGTTCATTACTGTCGCTTGGAGATGAGCGATCTCGAACAGAGTGACACACCACGACTAGTATGTGATAAGACCCTCTGCCTCCATGAGCTGAACTTGACAGCCAATGATGGGTAAGATCAGGAGCACTCTTTACCAACCTAAGACAGGCCATGGTGACATTAGAAGGCCATTGACCGATGACGGGTAAGGACTGAGTGTGTGTCCTGACAACCTAAGACAGGTGGAGTTCCCGGGAGGATATTACTTGAAAAAATAAAAAAGGGGGACCTGTCAGGAGCCATCAGGCCCAGACATGCTTGACCTGACTACAGGCTGGATATGCCTGAACTCTGTTGCAGTTTGTTGCCTGGGGTTTGTAGTTTGTTGCCTTTGTAACTGTAAACAGCCCTGGCCTCTGAAGCCTGACTTGCAGCTGTGCTGCCATTCACTTGTTAATTTTGAAGATCACGATATGCTAATTTCCTAAGCTTGCTTGCCCTATAAAACTGGCTTACTTTTCCCAAATCAGAAAAAAAAAAAAGGAACCCCACCCCACCCCATCCCAGAAAAGATGTAACTACTGAAACAACATATGTACGTATGTATGTATGTATGTATGTATACATTATGATGAGTGCTGTATGAATCCCCAATAAAATGAATTAAAAAAAAAAAACAAAAGAAAAATGTCCTGAAAAAGCACTTAGATTATAGAAGAGGGCCATTATAGAAGTACATGATGGAGAAGAGAGAGGAGTATTCAGAAAAGTGATCTAAAAATCCAGGAAACTAACAAAGGTAATTTTTACAAGTGAGGGGAAAAATTAAAAACCCTTCCCTTGAGAAAAATCAAAGTAAGCGAAATTTACTATAACAACTTCTAGCAATGTTCCATGACTTTCTTAGACTGTGCTATTTTAATTTTTTAAAAATCATTTTGTTGGGGGCTCATACAACTCTTATCACAATCCATATATTCTTTCATATATGCCAGGTGCATTGGTATATTTGTTGCCACCATCATTCTCAAAATATTTGCTTTCTACTTAAGCCCTTGGTACTAGCTCCAAATATTACCCCTTTTTCCCTGTTCCCACCCCCCTGCCATTTAATTTTTAAAGCCCCCAAAATAGACTACAGGCTAGGATGGGCAGAATTTCTTCTGGACCTGTAGAGAGAGTCATAAGTGTTAATATATAGACCTAGAAATATGAATGCTTCTTTTTACTAGTTATTATTATCATTATTTCTCGCTATTTTTATTCAATATTTTGTTTTCTTTTTAGTTGGTTTACCTACTTATATAAAATAAGTATGGGAAGCTCAAGGAGAAAGCAACCACACTGACTGTTTTGAGGGGGCTGCTGGGAGAAGGAGGCAGGGGAAGGAAAAGGTGAGCAAACCACACCATCGAAAGAGGAGCAAGTAGGAAATTAAAATCAACAATGAGGAGGAAGTAGAGATCCTGGGGGTGATGGAGTAGCAGCAGTCTAGCTGAGAGAAATTACTAAGAGGAGGAAGAAGGGTGAGCATGATGGTGGGGCAGGAGGAAGGTAAAAAGAAACACCAAGATCTAGGAAGCAAAGTTAAAGAAAGAGAAAGGTATAAACATAGGTATGCACATGTATAAATACATTAATTTATAGAAATGGAGATATTGGCATATATATGTGTGTGTGTGTGTGTGTGTGTGTGTGTGTGTGTATCCATTGAGCGCTCCCTCAGTGCAAGGACATTTTGTTCTAACAACCTGGCATTCTGTGATGCTGACACCACCCGGGGATGAACAACAGAAACTGTGAGGGAGGGGAGACAGCAGTTGGTGTTAGATATGAAAATACTAATTCATAATTTATGAAGGCATCATGAGGGTGGGGAGGAGAGAGCAGAAAGGGGGGAGCTAATACCAAAGGCTCAGTCAAAGTAAATGCTTAGAAATTAATGCTTGCAACATATGTACAAATATGCTTGATGCAATTGATGTATGGATTGTTATAAAATCTTTAAGAACCCCTAATAAAATGATTTTTTATGACATTTTTTAAAGAGTCCAGGAGACTGTATTCAAAGCCAACTTTCATACACACACACACGCACACACTCGACAAGGCAAATTAGGGTAGGCAAAGCTACATGTTAATGTAGGTTCTGTCAATCAGCTAGGCTTTGCAGTTGTTAGGTGCCATAGAGTTAGTTTTGACCCATAGAAATCCTATGCACAACAGAATAAAACGACCCTGCCCTGTTCCATCCTAGCAATTGTTCCTGTGCCTGAGCCCATAGCTGCAGCCACTGTGTCAATCCATTTCCTTGAGGGGCTTCTCTATTTTACTGCCCCTCCACTTTACCAGGAATGTGGTCCTTCTCTAGGGATTGGTCTCCTGACAATATATACAAAGTAAGCCATAGGAAGTCTTTTCATTCTTTTCTCTAAGGATTGATCTAGTGAAACTTCTTCCAAAACATATGAGTTTGTTTGTTAGCAGTCCATGGCAATATATTCTTCTCTAGCACTATCCATGAAAAACTATCTTAAAATACAAGACGGGCACTTCTTGAAAACTGATGCACTATTTAAAATGATAGTGGAAAGTCTGATTACTCATTATTTAAGGGTCAACTCTCGCTCACCTCTCGTGTCTATGTCTGATTTTATTCCGCAAGAAAAAAGTTTAATATATTTAGTCACAACGTCTAACTTATGATTACATAGTCTAGCCCTTTACAAAAAAAAGATTGCTGACCCCCATTCTGCATTTCTAGGATTACTCACTGTCACCACCATAAAGCCAAAGCCAACTTATAGTGGCCCTTGAGGACAGTGCTGATCTGTCCTAGCATTACCAACATAACATATATATTGTCAACCCCCAGGGCAATAGTTTTCTGAATTACCTTGATAGAGATATACTTTACATTGAACTAATTACTTCTTTTCCACTTTCAATTATACATACACTTTTCTTATAAAAGTTTTTGATAGGCCATGGTTTAGAGACTCCAACTGTGAATCAGCATTCATTCTCTTCTTTTTCTGGGGCACATAATTGAATTAGATTGCACAGGCTCAGCGGTATGCAACTGCGTTACTGAGTTCTAACCAAAGATGGTCAAATAATAAGCATTGAAATTCTTTCTCTCTCTATCCAAATACCTGGGTGTGAAGTGTCAGCCATACAAGAGTGAAGGGGGCTGAGTTTTCTAAATTAACTCTTAGAAAAGAGATGTCTGATTCACTTTAGGGAATTGGTGTGAGCAAAAAAATTTTTTTTGAATTCTATAAAACTATACAGAGGGGCGTAGGGAAAGGATGTGAATGTGTTTGTTATTTATAGTTAGCATTTGTTATCCTGATATGTTGTTGTGGTTGTTAGCTGACTTCAAGTTTATTCTAACTGATAGCAACCCTATGTGCAATGGAATGAACCATTGCTTAATCCTGGGCCATCTTGCCAATAGTTCTTATGCTTGAGCCCATTGTTGCAGCCACCATGTCAATTCATTTCATCAAGAGTCATCCTCACTTTCACTATGTTTCTATTTTACCAAGTGTGATGTCTTTCTCCGTGGACTGATAGCACGTTCAAAGTGCGTGAGACAAAGTCTCACCATCATTGTCTCACGGGAGCACTCTGGCAGTACTTTTCCCAAGAAAGATCTGTTTGTTCTTTTGGTAGTCCATTGTACTTTAATATTCTTCACTGACACCATAGTTCAAAAGCATAAATTTACTTTTAGATTTCCTTTATTCAATGTCCAACTTCCACATACATATTAAGCAATTGAAAATCTCATGGCTGAATTTAGAGACAAGTTAGTCCTCAAAGGAACGTCCTTGCTTTTCAACACTTCAAAGAGGTTTTGTGCAATAGATTTACTTAATGCAAGGCATACATTGATCTCTTGGCTGATGGTTATTTTTCTTCTAACTTCTTATTTTTAATGTGTATTTTTTTAAAAATTGGGGGCTTATACAACTCTTATCACAATCTATGTGCACATCTAATTTGTCAAGCATATTTGTGCAGTTGTTGCCATCATCATTCTCAAAGCATTTTCTTTCTACTTGAGCCCTTGGTATCAGCCTTTCCTTTTCTCCCTCCCTCCCCATGCCCACTTCCCTCGTGAGCCCTTGATAGTTTATAAATTATTATTATTTTGTCATATCTTACACTGTCTCACATCTCCCTTCACCCATTTTTATGTTGTCCATCTCCCAAGGAGGAGGTTATATATAAATCTTTGTAATCAGTTTCCTCTTTCTACCCCAACCTCCCTTGACCCTCGCAGTATTCAGCACTAGTCCTCAAGGGATCATCTGTCTTGGATTCTCTGTTTTTCTGGCTCCTATCTCTACCAGGGTACATCCTCAGATCTTGCCGGATTTGTGAGGTAGAAGTGTGATCATGATAGTGGAAGGGGAAGGAGCATTTAGCAACTTGAGGATAGTTGTATGTTTAATCATTGTTACACTGCATCCTGAGCCCTCAAACCTTCTGTATGGGGATGTCCAGTTTGGGCTGCTATTTTTATAAGAACTGATTATGGATCCAAGTGAAAGATCATCCCTGACAATTTCCAATTTTTATCCATTTATCATGATGTGAACTATTGATTTAGTTGTGAGGGAGGATTTTAATCTTCTTTACATTTTATTTTAATCCATATTGAAAACTGCAATCCTTGATCTTCATCAGCAGATGCATCAATTCCTTCTCACTTTCAGCCAGTAAGGTTGTGTCAGTTACACATCACAGGTTATTAATAAGCCTTTCTCTAATCCTGATATTGGATTCTTCTTCATATGGTTTGTAAGTATCAATTGTTAATATTGTTTTTTTTTTTCACTTTTAGAATCTAACTGGCCTTGTTGTTATTAGGTGCATTGAAGTTGGTTCTACTCATAACAACCCATGTACAACAAAAGAAGCACTACCTGTTTCTATGTCATTATCATTGAACTTGTTATATCTGGGCACTGGGCGAATCTATCTCATTGAGGAACTCTCTCTTTTCATTGATCCTCATCTTAACAATTCCTGGTGGTCTGCTACTGGGGACCTAGTTTTTGATGATTGCTTGTCTACAGTACTTAAGACAGAGCTTCACCACCATTTCTTTTGAGGAGTATTATGGCTGTACTTTCAAGACAGATTTCGTCATTTTTCTGGCAGTTCAATGTATGTATATTCAATATTCTTAGTAAACACCATAATTCAGGTTCATCAGTTATTCTCTGGTATTCCTTATTCATTGTGCAGCTTTCATGTATATATGAGGCAATAATAGAACTCGAGTCAATTGTTCTCTTAATTCTCAAAATGAAATTATTAACAACTGTGATATGTCCCTATTTACTATGATGTTGTTTATTCATCCAGCTGTAAAAATGTTAGAGATTGAAGACATAGAAACTGAAGGCTATAGTTGATTTTCATCAGTAAGCTTTTCAAATCATTTTAGTCTTTTCTTCCCCCCTTACTGGTCTTTATGTAAACCATTTGCTTTCTTCTTGATATCATTCACAACTCATTTGATCTTTGGATATTAGTATTCCTTGCTACAAATTTATTCTCCAAATGGTCTACAAACTTGGGAAATATATATTCAAGGTCATATTTTAGCTTCATGGACCTGTTTTAATTTCTTCAGCTTTGATCTAATTTTCATATGAACAATATAATCCACAATTAGTCCTGCATCTTGATTTGAATGATGACATTGAGTTTCTTCACAGATTTTCACAGATGTTAGTCAATTCTATTCATATGTATTCCATTTGGAGAAGTTGAGGTATATATTGTGTTTATGTTGTTGAATGAAGGATATTTGAAATAAAGCAATTGCTATTCTTGAAATATTTTACAATGAGACTAGCTTTGTCTTTAGCATCAAAGGCATGCTAAGTAGACCAACAATGTTTGACCTCATTGCTTCCCCTATGTGCCAATCCATATTGCTGAGATATTTTCTCTTTTTTACTAATTCTCTATTTTACCAATCCTGATGCCCTATTCCAAGGACTAGTCCAATGTAACAACATATCCAAATTATGTGATGGTATGTCTTGCAAATATCACTTTTAAAGGAGCATCCTGGCTCTAATTCTTCCAATACAGATTTGCTCATTCTTCTGGTAGTCTATAGTATTTTCAGTATTCTTCATCTACAACATAATTTAGAGGCATCAATTATTTTTTGTTTTTCTTTATCCACTTTCCAACTTCTGATTGCCTATGAAGAGAATGACTTGAGTCAAACTCACTGTTGCCTTCAAAGTGACATGTTTTCTTTTGAATCTTATAATGAGGTCATCTGCAGAAGAATTTCCCAGTGCAATATATCATTTAATTTATTCGCTGATATTCCATGTCCTTCTCCATTCTTACAATGACTATATTTGAAGCCGTTTTACAGCCACTGGGTCAGTTCATCTCCTTATATGTTTTTACTTCCAGAGAAAGTATGTCAAAGAAACCAGCTATATTTTCTGGATAGACAAATAAATGATTTATGTTTCCTTTATCAAATATGTATATACATATTTTCATATGTATGTATTTACAAATATTTACATTTATAAAGCAAAACATTAGAAACTTATTAACTAATTTAAATACTTAGATATTGATTTGTGTTTATTTTCTAATTTTGAGTATGATCATCAATTTCAATGCTATGACATAAATCACATCTATGTTAAATGAAATAATAGAAAGTCATCCAAATAATATGTAACCAAACAACTTTAGCACAAAATATCCAAGCAAATCTTCTTTAGTAATGATCTTGTTGTTTTTACTTTGAACTCCACTTTACTTGAATAGAAATAGTATTATTTCTAAATCAATATGACTCTTTTGATCATTTATCCATAGTATATTTCCAGCATTTAGAAAGAAATTATACATGAAACAATATCAACTTCCATAAAATTTAGCTTTGCTGAAAAAACTTATTTTATGATCAATGTATTAAAACGTTCAAAATTATTTTCCAAATTAATTAATCAATTTTGTTAAAATAGCCGAACTAGCCCTGCATACAGTAGTTAGAATCTTGATTTTTTTATGATATTCCTAAGGTTGCAAGAGTTTCAGACTCAATTTATGAACATTCTTTTCCCCAGATGTGTTGTGGGAAGTCTATAGAAATAAAATATTACCTGGACCCAAAGAGATTACCTTTACATTTTCAATTATCTGTCTTAGTTTGACAAAAATGCATATGGACAAAGATTTATGTTGGCAATTGTAGCAAGTTCTTTGAAATGAAGGATTGCTTACTACTCATTTTAGAGGCGCTCTTGAGAAAGGCAAATGAGACTTAAATTTAGCTTGAACTGGGATGAAATGGATACAGAGTGATTCTGGCTGCTTGCTCTGATGAGGTTAGTAATTTGGCTCATGACCTCTTGAGAAAAATACGATGGATGGTTCTAATGGATTTTTAAAAAATCTAATGTAGAAATGACATTGAATGATGGTTCTTAATTAACATCCTCCTCTTCACTTGCATTTGCTGTGACACTCCCACATTGGCTTCTATAGTCTGAGGAATAAAAAACTAAGCCTCAAATGACATACTCTTTACTTCTCTTTGCAATGAGAAAATGAGAGTGACAAGTTTAAATTGATTCTGTCCAAAGGAAGAAAGAAATGTTGCCTATAATTATCCACATGAAACACATATTTGCTTTACAAGTTCATTGAATGCTAAACCATAGATATAATACTGTATGATATTTAACATTTACTCTTACAGCTGTCTCCATCAGATATATAATATAAAAATTTACATAGATAGTAATTACCACATGAACCTGCAATTCTACTCTAGGAATATAACCAAAGGAAATAAAAACAGATGCAGAAGCAGATTTATATACAATGATGTTTACTATACAGTATTATTCACAATATCAAAAAATAGAATTAACCTATGCTCAAGAACAGGTAAAAGTATAATGTACTATAAACATATAAATATTTATCATCCATAAGGGGAAATGAAATGCTGATACATAATCCACCTTGGTGAACCTTGAAAGTATTACGCTGAGTGAAATAAGTTCTCATACAATGATACATACCATAAAATTACACTTATGTGAAATATCTTGAATACCTAAATGTACACAGACAAGATTATTAGTACTTACCAGGGGCTGAATAGAGTGGATGGAAAAGGAGTTATTGTTTAATGCATTTAAGGCTTATGTTTGGGGTGATGACTTTGAGATACATAAAGCACTGATGTTTGCTCAACACAATAGGTAAAATTAATAACTTCAAATAGTTAAAATGGTGAATTTTGTATATGTAAAACAAAGCTGCATTAAATGTAATAATAGGAAAATATGTGTGAATATAAGTATATATCTTTTTAACTACAAAGCAGAAAAAGCCTAGTAGAGGATGAAGCTCATTTTCTAGGATTTCAAGAGCTCTCTACCTTAACTGTATATATATTAAGTTCATCCTATGTTTAACAATGCAAGGAAATGGTATCAGATATATTTTTCCCTATTGTTTGATGAATCAGTCCACTGTGCAATGTTTCCCTTTGTGAAATAAGAGAGCTATAAAGAATGTAAGATTCTGAAAGTCCTTCATTTAACACCATGCCATATTCCCTTCCCTTCACTAACATAATTCCTAACTCTGAAGCATTTAATATTCTCTTAACACTTTTCTTCAGGGAATCTACTGAAGACTTCAGAAAGGCATAGATTTTTTGGTGGCTATACTGGGGGTAGGAGGTGGGGCCATTGTTTTGACTCATAATTTAAGATAACCTCATATCAGGAATTGAAATCAACATTCAGAATTCATTCCAGTTTCTTATCTGTAAAGCCACCTAGAGCAGGTAATTCAGAAAAGCTGGATGGATAAATGGAAAAACAGATTCTGATTTCCTCAGGAGGTTCAGCCTTATAAATCCCTATTCGATCATGGAAATTAAGCATTTCACAAAACCAACATTTTATCATGCTCTAGGATAACCTGATCAAGTTTCTGGGCTTCATTTTCTCTATTGGGCCAGCAGTAATTTGAAATTGCAGAGCCCTGTCAGATCTGAAGACAATTTCAAAGAAAAGTCAATTCCTGAGGGGGAAGGAAGCTATGCAAAGACAAGATTGTGGTAATAGTTAAATCCCATCTTCAAATGCCACCAAATGTCATAAGAGAAGATTATAAAGGAGGGAGAATAGGAAAAGAGATCTGAGGAATAAATGAGAAAAGAGTACATCTTGGAGACAGGAGGACGGAATAGGGAAAAACTATGAATAGGAATAGAAGGAGGAAAGCGCTTACAATGTTTCAGGAAGTGTAGTAGTCTGCAATGCACAAAGTAAACTGAGACTGTTTTCAAATAATTTCAAGTCTTCTTCATATAACTTGTATATGGCTCAATAATTCAGGGTAATATTTCAAAACACATCAAGGTACTCTATTTTGATGCATACCTCAGCACTTATATTTTTGAATGCATACTATGTATACAAACATGAGCATATATAATACAGTTTCTCTATGGGGGAAGCTATTGATTTATTTAATGATGTATCAATTTAAATTATAGATATTGAAAAATCTAATGAGTGTGGAGTCAATTTAAGGTAACTGATATTTTCTGAGCAGAAAGAATAGGAAATTACAGAATATTACCCAGTGTTGTATTGAGGGAAATTTTCTGAAAAAATTTTAAGCATTATGTGAGCATGTATGGGGGAAAATCTTACTACTAAAATATTCAGAATAGAAATATTGCTTTATTTGCCCAGTAAAATTAACTCTGCAAAAATTTATGATTGCTAGTGGAAGCAATATATGCTATTAACATGAAAGTTACTTATTAAAAATAACCTTAAATTTCTAATGGAAATCAAATAGAAATTCAAAATAAGACATTAAAAAACTCGAATAAATATTACTACATTGTTCTCTTAAGAACTGCTGCACCATATCCAGCTTTAGCTCACGTTATTCTGAAATTTTCAAGTAATTAAAGGGGGAAAAAAGACAAAGGTGTTCATTTTGAGTTGCCTAATGACTCAAACTATTACATATGCAGAAAATAGAAATCATAATGCTATTCCCAAAGACTATTTCCTCCTGCAGCATCCTCCTGCATGCAGCAGTGGTATCAGAGGTGGCCAGGCTTTATCAGTCTACTCTCACTCTTTTAAAAAGTGACTTATCTATTTTTTTCCCTGAGTGAACATCTAAACTATCAAGTCATTATTATTACACTAACTGTGGATCTTCCATTGGTCATTCTGGGTCTCCTAATTAGGTGGAACAATAATGATTCTATATTTTCCCCTATCAGAATCATTTTTTTCTCAATTCATTATGGCAATTGGGACAGAGCTGAGTAATTAATGAAGTAATTTTTCTTGATAATTCAGACAAAGTAATTCCTTACATTAAAAAAAAAATTAAGTGTGTGTGATGGAGAGAGGATTGAATTAATCCTGAGTAAGAAGTTTTGCTTTCAAATTAGCTCATGATATTGTTCACTTGATATTTTATAGTCATATTTTATAGTCTAACTATTAAGCAGTGTTCTTTTTTCTTCAAATAACAAATACAGTCTCATTAGTTTATTATAGAAGAACATTAATAACTGAAATCACGCCTGGGGTTGACTATTGTTTAAGATCAAAAGGTCACTAGAAAGACAAACTTCAGAGAAGTAGGAAAGAAGGAGGAATGAAAACAGAGGGAAAGCAAAAAAAGTGAGGACACACTGAAGGGAGTGCAGTGGATGAACTGACACAAAATATGCATGGATTATTGCATATAAGTCTGAATTTCTGCTCTTTTTTTAATTCATTTTATTGGGGACTCATACAGCACTCATCATAATGTATACATACATACATACATACATACGTTGTGTGTGTCAGTAGTTACATCTTTTCTGGGATGGGGTGGGGTTCTTTTTTTTTTTTTTTTTTTTGATTTGTGAGAAGTAAGCCAGTCTTATAGGGCAAGCAAGCTTAGGCAATTAGCATATCGTGATCTTCAAAATTAACAAGTGATTGGCAGCACAGCTGCAAGTCTGGCTTCAGAGGCCAGGGCTGTTTACAGTTACAAAGGCGACAAACTACAAACCCCAGGCAACAAACTGCAACAGAGTTCAGGCATATTCTGCCTGTAGCCAGGTCAAGCATGTCTGGGCCGGAGGGCTCCTGACAGGTCCCCCTTTTTTATTTTTTCAAGTAATATCCTCCCGGGAACTCCGCCTGTCTTAGGTTGTCAGGACACACACTCAGTCCTTACCCGTCATCGGTCAATGGCCTTCTAATGTCACCATGGCCTGTCTTAGGTTGGTAAAGAGTGCTCCTGATGAATTTCTGCTCTTTAAATCTTCATATAATTCACAGTAAAAAGTTAGAGATAAACAAAAGAAAATATTGACTCATATACTTCATATTCAATAGTGAATTATAGTGTTTAGGCATGATCCACAGACACTGCTGTACTTTTTTGCCACTATCTTTTTCTTTACTCTTAAACAAAATTTTAGCACTTTTTCTTATTCAGATATTTCTTACAGAGAGAGCAAGAGATTTTTGAAGCTGGAATTCATGTTGGCAATATGTCTTACATGTTGCCCACACTAGAAGTAACATAACAAAAATTTAGTAAGAACCATAATACTAGCCAGTATTAAGTTTTAATAATCATTTTAAAATACTTTAATTATACAGGGATGTAATTATTTTTATTTTGCAGTAGCAGCAAGAGGTTTTGTTTGTTTGCCTGCTTTTAATTCACAAAATTTCTGAAAAATATGGTTTGAATCAAATGTTTACCCTGATATAATCTAGACTTTGATGCCTGTGGATTAGGCTAACTACAAGATTGATAGTGGAAACCCAGTAGCCAATCCTTAGAAGAAAGTTGAGGCTCTTGGCACCCATTATTGGAAACCTTACATGGATTCACTATGAGTTGGAATTGATTCACTGACAGTGTATTTGGATTTTAGCTTAGGATAAAAGTGGGTCCATTCTAATTAGAGTTGGTCCACCTGGATCCCAGCGTCTCCATATTCAAGGAAAATGTTGGATGACCTTCAACGATGGAAGGAGGTAAATATATGCTGAACATACCAGCTAATAACAGATTAACATTTGCACCAGATTATGATTCACATCTAAATTTTGACAATTAAACTGGATTATGAATGGTTAGTGGCTGAGGATTAGCCACTAGATGGCTAGCTACAAAGACAGCAATTTCCAGCCTGATAAGCCTATCTTCTCTAAAGATTCCTAGCCTTGAAATTTTTTTCTAGGCTCACTATGTGTCTGAAACAATTTGACATAGTGAAGTTATCACAATTTAAAAAGCAAACAAAAAATACTGTTCAAACTCAAATACCACCAAGTATATACCAACTAAAGCAACTCTGTAGGACAGGTGAAAGTGTCCCTGTGGGTTTCTAAAATTATAACACTTTGAGAGAGTAGAAACTTCATCTTTCTTCCTCAATATAGGTGGTTTTCTCAGACTGCTGACCTTGCAAATCACAAATGCAATAACTAACTACTAGCCACTAGCCACCAAGGCACCTTCTATCATAATTTAGACATTGTGAAAAACAAATTGCACATAATAGAGAAATAGCAAACATTATACTAGCTATCTTACCCTGGAGATTTCTGGGTGATACAAATGGTTAACTGTGCAGTTATTAATGAATAGGATGCAGAAAAGGTCACCTTAAGGCACCTCAGAGGAAAGTCCTAGTGAATAACTTCTGAAAACCCAGCCAATAAAAGCCCTCTGGAGCATCATTCTACTCTGACACACAAGGACTCACTCTGTGCCTAAATTAACACTATAGCAACTTGTTTATCTTTTATTGAGAAACTATTTGGGGCAAAACACAGCTACCCCACATGATTAATCCTGAAGATTTCTTACAGTTTCTGGAATTAAAAACTCAGGCAAACAGAACAAGGAAATCATCCAAGGAAATATATGTATTGCCAAATCTAGATTAAATTAATTGAAAATGCAATACCTCTTATTTTAAATTGCCTCATGACAAAGAATACTGAGAGGGCTGTAGACTGTCAAAAGAACAAAAAGTTCTGCTTTGAAGAACAGTTAGATTTCTCCTTAGAGATAAGGATTGTGAGACTTTTTCTCTTGTCCCTTTTTCTCATGCTATCAGAAGAGGTCAGTCCCTGGAAACAGACATCATGCTTGGTGAAGTGGAAAGTTCACAAAATAGAGGAAAATCACTAGAAGATGGATTGACAATGGAGCTGCAAAAATGGCCTTAAACATAGCTATTATGAAGATGGTGCAGGAGCAGATAGTGTTTTGTTCTGCTGTACATAAGGTTGCTCTAAGTCTGAACTGGTACAATGGGAGCTAACAGCATATTTAATCGAGATCACCAGACTCCATAGGGCTCATTCTTGATGGCTTTGTTTTCTGAATAAATAGTATTCCATTATTATTTATTCAATTTAATTCAAGAATGGAAGTATATCTTTAATCATGGTATTTTTCTTATCTTATGAATTTCCTAGTTAAATAATTCTTTAGTATTTATTTTGAATTTGTAATTCTAACTTATAACTTATCATTCGACTTCCAGAAAAGATACAGATATATTGTTTACATCCATAAAGGAAATAAATTTAGTTAATATTTAACGTGAAATAAAAAATATAAGCCTATGAGAGCAGCCTGAGTTATAAATCAAATAAAGGAACACATTAATAAAATACAGATGATATTGCTGCAGTCCAGTAAGAAATACAACCTCAGAAAGTGCCACCATATATCAAAATAAAAATACATTTTGCTAAGTCAGTAGAAATGATATTCTATGGCTTAAACATCAAAAGGTCTACTTTCAGATTGTGCCACACCTCCTCATATGTCAGACTACAATGGTAAGAATGTCCTTTCAATTTTCAAAGAATTAACATATGGTTTATCTTCTCAGTATTCATTTGGCATCAGTTAGAGCCTTTTCAAGCATAGAGCTTGAAGCAATCTGAGGTAATTCATGTGGCAATTAAGAGTTTATAAAGAGAGAATCACATAAGTGTATGTTCATAAGTGTATGTTAAGAGTCAGTTCAAGTTCTGATTAGAAAATTAACTGGCTATCTTAACACCTCACTCAAGATTACATTTATAACACTCGGGAAATTTTAAAACCTAAAAGAAAAAAACAGTACCTTATCATTTGATTTTAATTGGAAGATATGGTCTTTCTATTTTTGCATAGGAGAGAATCAATAATTATTTTTAAATTATTAAAGTTTTAAAGATCATCTTGGGACATCGTCTGGTGTGCTAATATCAGTGGACATAGAGTCTGGGGTCTTAAAGGCTTGAAGATAATCAAGTGATCATCTAGCTGAGAAACAACAAAGCCCACATAGAAGAAGCACACCAGTCTGTCCCAACACGATTGCTGTGGACAAAGCAGGTATGTAAGGAAAAGTGGTAAAGAAAGCAGCTGGTTCCCACTTCTGGGGCCTTGAAAGTTTGAAGATAAACAAGTGGCCATCAAGCCAAGAAGCAACAAAGCCCACATGGATGAAGCACAACAGCCTGGGTGATCACGAGGTGTTGAGGGGATCATCTATCAGGCATCAAAGTACAAAAAAATCATATCATTGTGAATGAGGGGGAGTGCAGAATGGTGATCCAAAGCCAAAGCCCATCTGTGGGCAACTGGACATTCCCTCACAGAAGACCTGGAGAGGGGACAAGGCAGTCAGGTTGCAGTGTGACAGTGATGAAATATGCAATGTTCCTCTAGCTCTTGAGTACTTCTTTCCCCCTCAATCTCCCCACTATCATGATCCCAGTTCTACCTTACATATCCAGCTGGATCAGAGGATGTACATGGGTCCAGATAGGAAATGGAAGCATGGAGAATCCAGGCCAGAAGAACCCCTTGGGATTGGTGGTAAGAAGGATGATAATGGGATAGTGGAGGGAAGGTGGGGTAGAAAGGGAGAACAGATTGCAAGGATCTACATATGGCTTCCTCCCTGAGAGATGAGACAGTGGAGAAGTGGGTGAGGGAAGACATTGGATGGTGTAAGATATGACAAAATAATATTAATTTTTAAGTTATCAGGGGGTTATGGGTGAGGGACAGCTGGGAGGGAGGGGAAAGCTGAGGAGCAAATAGCAGGGTCTCAAGTGGAAAGCAAGTGTTTTCAGAATGATGAGGGAAACAGAAGTGCTTAACACAATGTATATATGTGAGGATTGTTATAAGAGTTGTATGAGCCCCAAATAAAATTATTTTAAAATTAAAATAAATAAATCACTTAAGTTGTTCTAAGGATTAATTTTAATTTGTATACACACATATACACTGATCCTAAATTCAACCTCTGTTACTGGGTCAATAGCTTATATTTTTCACAGTATTAGAAGACTTTGTTTATGTGAGAAAACTCCACAGCAGAGAAGGTACTGGCAACTGGACATTCCCTCCCAGAGGGCCTAGGGAAGGGATTAGGCAGTCAGGTTCAGTGTAGCAATGATAAACATACAATGTTCCTCTAATTCTTGAATACTTTCTCCACCCCCTCCCTCCACTATCATGATCCCAGTTCTGCCTTACAAATCCATCTGGACCAGAGAATGTAGATTGGTACACATAGGGACAGGAAACACATGGAAACCAAGCCATAAGAACGCCTTAGGACCAGTGGTGAGAAAGGCGACAATGGTAGAGGAGAGGGAATGTGGGGTAGAAAGGGAGAAGAGATTGCAAGAATCTACATATGCCCTCCTCCCTGGGAGACAGTACAGTGGAGAAATAGGTGAAAGAAGACATCGGATAGGGTGAGATATGACAAAATAACAATAAGTTATATATTATTGAGGGTTCAAGTGGGAGGTGAGAGCAGGGAGCAGGGAGGAAGGGGAAAAATGAAGAAGGGATATCAGAAAGCAAGTGTTTTGAGAACAATGAGGGAAACAAATATACAAAACTGCTTGACACAATGGATGTACTTGTGGATTGTGTTACGAGTTGTACGAGCCCCCAATAAAATGATTTTTTTATAAAAGAAAGAAAAATGTGATCATCTACTGTTATCATCTTAGTGAGAACAATCCTCTGTTCTTGAATTCAACTCTATTACAGAGTCCATGTGGAAACCTCTACTCACAATAGTAAAACCATTGCATTAACATAAAACTTCTTCAATATAAAATGACAAATTAATATATATTCTCTTAACTCATGAAATAGCAAACTGGACAATCAGTTAAACCTGAGTTTACATATATAAGTATTTTTGAAAATTCTATATCAATAGTTACATGACTGAACATTTTGTTATGACCATAAAAATTAATTCAATAAAGATGTCTTAACCGGAAAAAAATACATTAAATATCATTAAAATTTTCATCAATATCAGATCATTGTAATCATTAAATATTTTGACTTTTATTTCTTAAGTTAATTTTAGTTTTCATTTTCACTTTCAGCAAAACATAATATACTCAGTGGGATATACAATACATTTATTTTTCTGAGTTGTTCCCTAAAATATAAGTAAAGCATTGTTTTATTCTCCTCATCATTAGGGTCTACTCCTGAAACAGTAGTTGAAAATCCTGGGGAGTATAGGTCTACTTTGACATACAAGGGAGTCACTGAATGGAAATTGGTATCATACAATAATCTTAATTTTTTAATTATTTGCAAATGTTTGTTTATTTCAATAGCATTTTTGGTGTATAATTCATTTACCATACAATTTAACAGTTCAGTTATATCAAGAAAAACTGTGCATCCTCACCACAATCAGTTTTAGAACATTTTCTTCTTTCTGATACTCATTTTTGTTAACTCTTCATTTCTCTCCATTCCATGCCCCAAGGTAATTACTAATCCAGTTATTATCTCTATAGATGTTCTTATCTTGGGGTTTGAAATACAGGAAAGCATACAAACCAAAAACAACAAACAGACAAAACAATGATAAAAAAAATAGAAAAGACACAGTCAAAATAAAGTAGAAAATACTAAAAATGGAAACATATTTGAAATGGGTCAAAAAGGAGATTAAATGATAAGGCATTTCATTTTGACACAACTGCATTTGCCACACTTGACTTTACAATGCTCTCTGTCTGACAATAAAACTATTCTCATCCCTGGGCTTTGGCCAGAATAGATTCATTAGAGGCTTCATTTACTTCAGGATCCTGCAAATGGAATTTGAGTTTCCATTTTTATACATGGCTGTGTACAAGCTAGGTATTCAGAATTTAAGTACTGTAACTGTTCTCTCTTCTGGATTTTGATTTTATTATTTACATAATTTATGTCACACAAGCTGCTGTTCTTCCATGTGGACTTAGTTGGCACCTCACTTAGCTGCTGTGTTAAGACAAGTCTTTAAAGCCCTATAAACTTTTCTTTCTCATAGCTGGGTACCATTTGATTTCTTTACCACACTTTGTTATTGCATCCATATCTTGATCGATTCATGAGAATGAATTTTGAGTGGGGCCATAGCATAGAATGAATTTTCTTAGATTAGGACTGCAATTCAGGAGGGAGGGTGGTTGGGGGGAGGGAAAAATGAGGAACTGATACCAAGGGCTCAAGTAGAAAGAATATGTCTTGAAAATATGATAACAATAAATGTACAAATGTGCTTGGCACAACAGATACATACTTGGATTGTAATAAGAGCTGAATGAGTCCCCAATAAAATGATTTTTAAGTGACTTTCAAATCCATCCATATGTCTATGGTTTACACATGTCCCTAGTTTACTTTAGAAGCATTATTACCATTTAATTGGAAATTTTATCTCTATGGGGTATATGGTAAATTATATTGATATTATCATAAGTTTAACTACTAGTATAGAATATAGAACACTGTGGAGAAAGGGAAATTATACATGTATAGACATCACTACAGGAATTATTAAATGGGCTGAGCCCCGGTGCCTTAAGTGGTTGAGTGCAGGACTGTGGCCCGCGGGCTTGGCAGTTCAAATCCAGTGGTGGCTCTCAGGAGCAGCACTGGATAGCACCAACGACCACAGAGGGCAGTAATGTCCCCCACAGGAAAAAAAAAAACAAAAACAAGAATCATTAAAGGACTTCACATATTTATTTATTTATTTGTTTGGTTTTGGTTTTGGGGGAATCACTGCCCTCTGCTGGTGGGAGTATGAGGCCCAACTTTGCTGCTGGATTTAAACCTCCAACCTAGTGGGCCATAGTCCCGTGCACAACCACTACTCCAGGAGCTCAGCCGACTTAACATATTTATATAAACAACAATGGTTTGTTAGTGTGACCCATGAATGATGTTGTTCACCTTGAGAGGACAGAGCATAAAGCCGCGATTTTCTACAGCATGTGGCCTGGTGGTCCACTGAGAGCTGGACGAAATAAGTCAAAATGTCTAAGTTGGAACATACTATCAGGTGTATTCGCGATTTTGAGTCTATGTAAGTAATGTTAAGAGTTTTTCTCAATGACAGATTGTTTCACCTGCAAAATAGACATGCCCCTCCATCTCTTAACTTTCTAGTAAGATTGGCTAGTCATTCTGGTAAGTATATCTATTGATTCAAAGTGAGTTAGAACATGGCATAAGTTGATTGATCTTCTCCCTCCCCTCTTATTTTTACAAAACTTTATCCAGCTGAGGTGAGACATTCTCTGTTATAGTAGTTCTAAAACATACACTAATGTATGGTTCACGGGCTCGTTTTTTGCTTGGGAGATTGGAATAGAAGCTTACATGATCTGGGAGTAGAATCTTCCCTTTACCTGGGTGATTATCATTTTAGTAGTGGACTCATACAATAATTAACCTTTTTTGACCGACAATTTTCACGGACCATAATGGTTTCAGGCCTATTCAAGTCATGAGATGTTTCATGGTTTCATCAATGTTTTTGTGGTTGTTGTTGTTTTAGGGATTGATAGAATTCTAACAAGTCTCTTTATCCATTCTTCTATTGAGGGACTTTGGGGAGATTTCCAGCTCCTTGCTATTATGAACTGTACTGCAATCCAAAAGGGAACTACACAAATGGAAGAATGCATTGTACTCATAAATAAAAAAAATACTGTGAAAATGAAAGTCTATTTTAAAATCTATAAATTCAATGCAATTCTGATACAAATCTGAACTTCATTTTTTAAAGTAGAAAAACTATCTTCAAATTTCATATGGAAAGGGAAGAGAGTACGCAGATAATGTTTGAAAAATATCAAACTAAATGGGAGGTCTTGCACTACCCAATGTCAAAACCTAGTCCATGGCCACAGTAGTAAAAAGAGCCTGCATATGGTCCAATGACAGATATAAATGGAACAGAATAAAAAACACCGAAAAAGATGCATACGCCTACAAGGTTTTTGACAAAGGACTCAAAATATTAAATGAGAAAGAGATCCCCACCTCAAAAAATGTTGCTGGAAAAATCAGGTCTACATCTGAAGAATATAATAAAACCCACAACTTGTCCTATGCACACATACACAAAATCAAAATCAGGATTGGCTAGAGACTTACATGTAAAGTTATAAGGATCATCAATGAGAAAATTGGGACAAATTTAAGGACCTTATGGCAATACATACACTATTATCAAAGAAAATAAAAGAAGTGCACACAGTGGAAGACAAAGTAAATGACTTGGGCCTACTGAAAATAAAGCACTTATGCATATCAAAAGACTTTCAAAAGAGTAAAAGGGGAGCATACAGAAAGGGAAAAGTCTTTAACAATGACACCATGTATAAGGGATCATTACAGAATTATGCAACAACAAGTGACAGCATATATGCAAATGTGCTTGACACACTGGATGAATGCATGGATTGTGATAAGAGATGTAAGAGTCCCAAATAAAATTATTTAATTAAAAAAAGAAAAGCAAACAGTCTAATTACAAAATGTGTAATCAAAAATGACTCACGAATGCCTAACAGACATATGAGGAGATGCTCACAATCTCTAGCTATCTGGGAAGTGCAAATCAAAACAAAGATGAGATATCACCTTACACTTGAAATGATCGACTAATTAAGAAACTAACAAACAGAGAACAGTAAATTCTACAGAGGGTACAGAGAGATTTCAACTTTTATGTACTGCTGGTAAGCCTGTAAACATGTGTGTTAGTCCAGGTACACTAAAGAAGCAAATATGAAGACACCCATATGTGTTTAAGTGAGAGTTTCATATAAAGGATAATTGTACATTAAGAAAGCATCCCACCCACCCCACCCCCTGCCCAAAAAAAGAGAAAGTATCCCTACCCAGTCCTGTCCCAGTCCATAGGTCTGATATTATCCCGTATGCCTAATACCAATCTATAAAGTTCATTTCAGACTCAACAACTACATGCAATAACTATGAATACAGGATGATCATAGGCCAGTGGGTATAAAATCTTTGGATCCACTGGTGGTGTGAGTATCTCAGTGCTGGCAGGCGTCTCTATGTGGCTTTTCCAACTTCAGAGGTATGGTTATATCAGCACAGGTCCATGTGCCTTCTCCAGCTCTGGGCACTAGCATAGTCCCATGTATCTTGTCACTTGCAATGTCCCCGAAGAAGTCAGCAGAGTCTCACCTCCAAGGAGAAAAATAAATTTCCCAGAATTCTCAGGAGGCCATGCCAACACAGAGGTCTCACAGGTTATGACCAGATTGACAGACTAGACTCCATCCCTACACGATTATTCCTGAAATTGACACTAGATCAGGTTATGATCACAACATGTAAAACCATTGTGTAAAGTGATATGTTGCTACACCTATGCTGGGCATATAGATCAAAGCACATGAACAGATGTATGCTCTCCAATTTGAACAAATTTTTATGGGAATATGGAAGAAAAGTACATTCTTTTTCCCTAGTAGCTCTATTTGTCTATGAACATTATCTTTCTTCTAATTTCAAAAAATAATGGAATAAAACTGTAAAAGATAAAAACAAACAAACAAACAAACTGTAAAAATCCATGTAAGAATTAGTAGGGGGCCTGTATCTCTGTGTCTCTCTCCCCACTCCCACCCCACAGGCTGCCGTGAATGAGTGTGCAATTCTGTGAGGGAACCTGTGTTCAATTAACTGTAAAGCCTGAAATTTCTTCTATCCTTTATAAAAAACCCATTTGGAGGACTTCCAGGAAGATGGCGACTGCATGACACTCACCAGAGGGAACCAGCAGGGGATCTACCTGCGGAAAATGTCTGAAGGAGAAATTCAGTGCTACCAGATCACAGGGGGATCATCATAGAGATAATTGGGAACAGATTCGTGTGACTCTGAGGGGCTGGGGGTTTTTGGCTTGCCACAGTGAGGCCCGGCTAGGGATTGAGCCACCATCGTCTGTCACTGTCTCTACCAGGGCGCTGCCTGGAAGGTTTGGATGAGCTGTGGCTTTGGTCGGAACCCTGGCTTGGTAGGAACGGCACTTAATCAGGAGCCACAGCTTGGTTGGGTCCGCGGACCGTAGCTTGGTTGGATCCGCGGCTTGGTCATAAGCCCGGCTTAGTCAGATCTGTGCCTTGGTCAGAATCGCGGCTCTGACGGAGCTCCGGCTTGCCTGCAGTGCAAGGTGAAGATTGAACCCTTGCAGCCCAAGTTCTTCATTCGCTGTTCTCTATCCCCCCCACCCCATTGTTTCTGCAAATCGGATCTCTTGTAGTTAACTCCTGGTCTTTTCCAGTTTGGCTCACAGACCAGGCCCTCCCTCCTCCCCTTAGCCTGAGGCAACTACTCCTGCTACACCCAGCTGGGAGAGCCCCACTCTGTGCAGAGTAGCCCATGGGAGGAGAAGCTGGTTCCACCCAATTTCCTACAGGGAAAACCCAGCTGGTGTGTTTGGGAGAGCTCTTATATGTCCTCAAGTGGTCCATCTGAGGCATCCTCCTGCTGCCAGCCTTGTGCTTCACACACCCCTGGGCAGTTCCAACAGGACTGGCCTTAATTCCAAGCTGCTGCAGGAACCACAGCCCAGTCTCCATCATGATTTGTCTGATCTGGTGGTTCCGCCCAATATTCAAGGTGCTATACTCAGGAGTGGGTAGACCACCAGCATTCTGTGACATACCCCTTGCAGTGGGGAAGATGAAGAGAACTAGAGAAAATAAATGGAGAATGAATAATTCTCTACTGCAAAAGGAGAGCGTACTGGCCCATTTCAGAGATGAAATAAAAAATTTTCTAGAAATCAATGAGAATGGAAGCACGACATACCAAAACTTACGGGACACAGCAAAGGCAGTCTTAAAAGGAAGTTTCATAGCAATACAGGCACATCTGAAAAAGGAAGAGCGTCTCATAACTGATATGTTGGCACAGAACTTAACAACGACTAGACCAGGGTCAGCAAGACCTACTCACTGATAGCAAATGAAAAGAAATAATAAAGCTCAGGGCTGAGATTCAGGAGAGGGAAAATAAGAAAACAATAGAAAAAATAATGCTGCTAAAATTTGGTTCTTTGAAAGAATTAACAAAATTGACAAACCACTGGCAGACTTAACCAAAGAAAGGAGGGAAAAAAATTCAATAGCAAGAATGAGGGATGAAAGAAGGGACATCTGACCCTAACAAAATTAAAGGATAATTACACAGTCCTGCAAAGAACTGTAGTCCAATGAATTCAACAACTTGGAAAACATGGAAAAATTCTTGGAAAAACAGTCTTTTTATAGACTACCCTAATCAGACGTCAAGAATCTCAACAAGCCCATAACAAGAGAAGAAATAAACAAGGTTATCCAGGGATTACCAACAAAAAAGTCACCTGGACCAGAGGGTTTAGAGGAGAATTTTACCAAGCATTCAGGGAAGAACTGACACCAATCCCACACAAACTTTTTCAAAACATAGAAAAAAATGGCATACTCCCAAACTCCTCTATGAAGCTAGTATAACACTCATACAGAAATTAGGCAAAGATTCCACAAGAATTGAGAATTACAGACCAATCCCTAATGAATATCGATGCAAAAATATTTAATAAAATACTGGCCAATAGATTACAAAAGCATATAAAACAAATAATTCACCATGACCAAGTGGGGTTCATACCAGGGATGCAGGGATGGTTCAAAATACGAAAGACCATTAGTATCATTCACCATATTGACAAGAAAAAATGTAAGAATCACCTGATTATATCGATAGATGCCGAAAAAGCATTAGACAATATCTAACACCAATTCCTGTTTAAGACACTCAAGAAAATAGGAATAGAAGGAAAATTCCTAAGAGAATACAAGCTATATTTGAAAAACCAACAGCCAATGTGATAGTCAATGGAAAAAAGACAAACACAATCCCACTACCAGACAAGGATGTCCCTTGTCCCCACTTTTATTCAATATCGTACTGGAGGTTTTAGCTAACAGCATAAGGCAAATAAAAGACATAGAAGGTATACACCTGGGGAAGGAAGAGGTGAAATTATCATTATTTGCAGATGATATAATTCTATATATGGAAAAACCCCAAAGCTTCACAAAGGGATTACTAGAAACAATAGACGAGTATGGCAGAGTGGCAGGATACAAGATCAACTGTCAGAAGTCGTGATACACATCAGATAAGACCACAGAAGAAGAGATTAAAAAAAGAGGTACCCCTCACAATAGCCATGCACAGATTGAAATACCTGACTAAAAGAAGAGAAGATCTATATGATGAAAACTACAAAACACTATTACAAGAAACCAAGAGTGACTTCAACAAATGGAAGGATATGCCATGCTCGTGGATCAAAAGACTCAATATAGTAAAGATGTCAGTTCTACCCAAGGCACTATGTAAGTTTAATGCAATTCCAATACAATTACCCTCATCTTTCTTCAAAGAAATGGAAAAAAAGTATTGCCAACTCCATATGGAAAGGGAAGAAGCCCAGAATTAGCCAAAATCTCCTTAAGAAGAAGGACACCATGGGAGGGCTTGGTTTACCTGACTTTAGCACACCCTATACAGCCACAGTGGTCAAAACAACATGGTATTGGCATAATGATAGATACTCGGACCAATGGAAAAGAATTGAAGACCCATAAATAAAAACACCAGCATACAGACAACTGATCTTTGATAAGGGTCCAAAAAATGTTAAATGGGAGTCAGATGCCCTTTTCAACAAGTGGTGCTGGAAAAAAAATGGATATTTTCTTGCAGAAAAAATGAAGCAAGAACCTTACCTTACTCCATGCCCTAGACTAAACTCAAGGTGGATTACAGACCTCGAAGTAAAACCCCAAACAATGCGGACCATCGAGGAGAGAACATTGCCACAGGGATTGCATAGGCTATCAGAAATAGGGAAGGACACAAACACAGAGGCGGCACAAATAGACACATGGGATATACTGAAGATTAAACACCTATGTGCATCGAAAGAATTCGCCAAAAGAGTAATAAGAGAATCCACAGACTGGGAAAACATCTACAACAATGACAAATCAGATAAAGGCCTTATTACTAAAATCTATAATACCCTGATAGCTTTCAAAAAGAGCACAATTAACGGCCCACTGAGGAGGTGGGCAAAGGACATGAACAGAAGTTTCACTGAGGCAGAAATCAGAATGGCCAATAAACATATGAGAAAATGTTCCCAATCATTGGCCATAAGAGAAATGCCAATCAAAACAAGATACCACCTAACACCTTCAAGGATAGCCCAATTAAAAAAATCAGAAAGCAATAAGTGTTGGAGAGGCTGTGGGGAGATGGGAATACTTATCCACTGTTGGTGGACTGGTAAGTATGTGCAGTCACTATGGAAATCAATTTGGCCTTATCTAAAACAGATGGAAATTGAGCTACCATATGACCCTGCAATTCCCCTACTGGGCATATAACCAAAAGAGGCAAGCAACGAACCATGACCAGACATTCAGTGTTCATCACAGCACAGTTCACAATTGCAAGAAGTTGGAAACAGCCCAAATTTCCATCAACTGATGAATGGATTAAAAAGCTGTGGTACATACGTACAATGGAGTACTATGCATTGATGAATGCATGAAGCACATCACTGCATGGGAAGAACTAGAGAAAATTATGCTAAGTGAAGTTAGCCAAGCGCAAAAGGACAGGTACAACATGAAGTCCACTGAGGTAAGCATAATTTAAAAAATACAAAAGGGGTACCTTGGGTTGCTGCTGTATTCAGAAATGCCTGGGGAGAATCCCAAATAGAATGGCAGGGGTCAGACCAAATTCAGAGCTACAGAAGGTAGTCAAGTGGAATACAGGGATGGGAGTGGACTGTGGGGCAAATGGTGATGTGTAAAGAGGGAATGGAGTACTAACCGTCCCAAGGGGAGTGTATTATTTATATCTCCACAGAGAATGAGGGACCAAACTTAAACTCGGTGATCCAGGACGTGAATGTATTGTGGGGTATGAAGTGGAGAACCAATGAAGGAGTGTGAGCACACAACCCCAATCCCAACTACAGAGGCAGCCACTTCTTCACCAGGGGTGTTTGCCTTGGAGGTCAGAACTTGAAGGTGCAGCTTGGGGATTGAGAGATGCCTGATCAGAGCACATGAGAACAAAAGAAGCAGGAGGAAGAGAGAATGGAGTACATCTTGACCCACCGAACCTTCAGGACGATACTTCCACTCAGAACAGCTGATGCACAAAGAAGATCATATGTGGCCAGACCCACTATGAAATACAGCTACCATCACTGACCCAAGGCCTTTCAAAGTCAACAGTGGAGAACCAGGGTCAGGATTATACCCTGTCTGACACAACCACACTAGGGAGAAACACTAAGGGTATACAACAGAGTGTGGAGATCCATATGGAATGACCACGATAAACCTTGGGTCCAAGTAGTAGCACCCCATCTGACTCAACCAGGGGACACTCCTGGAGGTCAATGAACAGACCTTGAATTACTTACATGTTTTTATATTGTTATTATATATATATACATATATATGACATTGGGTTTATTATTATTGTTGTTATCATTGCTTTATTTTCTTTGGTTGCTTCATTTTAGGAAGCCTTTTTTGGGTACATATTGTTACCTTTGCAGGTAACAAATAAGGTAGGCTGGATGAACAATCTGGAGGCAAAAACGACAGGACTGGGGTGTGGGCCATGGGAGAAGGGGAGGAGGAGGAAAGGAGATGGTGTTGACCAGCTCAGGGATAAAGGTATACCAATTGATCCAAAATTAGAGACAAGGTGGATGAGAGAAGTCCAGTAGGGATTGACCAAGGGTAATGTAACAGACAGAAAATACTGAAACCCATTGGAGGTTGAGTATGATAATGGGTCAAGAGGGAAGTAAAAGGAAATAGAGAAAGAACTGGGGGTAAAGAGCATTTATAGAGGTTTAAATACAGGCAGGTACATAGGTGCATATATCTATATGTGACAAGGGGGAAAATAGATGAATGAACTTATACATATAGGCTTAGTAGTAGAACAGCAGATGGGCATTGGACCACCACTCAAG
>PVJH01028957.1:0-18328 GCA_004026705.1 Nesogale talazaci | reverse complement strand
AATAAAACATTTTCTTTGACCTAGTAGTTTAACACCCGTCCCCTAAATAATCAGAATTTCAACTTGTAATAGAGATAAAAATAATAATGAGAACTCCTTTTTATTTCTTCTTCTGTTTTAAATACACAGGTTTTGATAACCTGGTATTTACTTTATCATTTCTGGCACATTGCAGTTCAAATGCTAAATTTCATCAGAAAATCTTTGATCTGTATAAAATGTACAGATGAAAAGGTAGATTTCACTAGTCACTTCAGACATAAGTAAACATTTCCCAAGAAGTGGATGGAGTTTCCATTTTTAAAATGAACTAAAATGAAATAAAAATCGAGTCATTAAGAGTTGTATGAGCCCCGATAAAAATGATTTTTTAAAAATTTGATTCCTATTACACCAGTCTTATTTCCAGTGTTGAATTGTCATATTTGGCCAGTGACTACCTTCTTAAACAGCAGACTTGATAAAGTTTTGTTGTGCTTTTTTCTAACTTACATAATTTTTATATAAAAAGTGCTTATGACTGGCACATGTGGCCTAGAAAGGTGACACCACCTTTGACATTCTTGACTGATTCAGACAGAAACAATTGTGTCTCAGTATAAGAAAAGCTCTAAGAAGTCCATTCCTGATGGACACTGTTTCCCAGGGTGGCAGACCTTTAGATCAGACGCATTCTTCAGGGTAGTTCGTTTGTAGACTCAATTGTATGTACTTCCCTGTGAAACCAAGTAGCCTACAAACACACCACAGAAAAAATACCGCTGTCTTTCCTGTCTTAACCGGACAAACTATGGAAGAAATAATTAATCTGGCATAAATTAATGGAGGTTATATATCAAGTATTTGAGGTGAGATAAGAATTATAAAGGACAAAGCAGATCCCCTTAAACCCTTACATTGGGTTTTATATGGAGAAATTGCTGAGAGCAGGTTGGGCATTTTAATGCACTGGAAAATTTTAAGAGACCTATCTTAGGTTTTTGTTCCATTTCTTATATTCTAGAATGTCTGCTAAGTTTGATTTGACATCCTTTTATATGAATGTAATTTTTTTACATATCAAGCATCCTACAATGCATTGATCATTATGTTTAATAATTTTATACTAAACGTTTTATGCAATGCTAAATTTGTAATGCTGTAGTTGTTCGAGTCATGCAAGTGAATGGTTTATTTCCAAGGCTTCTGGGATAGAATATTTGTAAACCATTTAAAGAGTGACCATTTGTGATAAAAACCTAGGTTAGTAATGCTAGACATTTTTTTGTCAGACTTCGGAAAAAACAATGTGTGGGCTCTGATGAAAGCTGAATCAGTCACTTTCCTTCCTTACGCCCTGCTGTTTATTTGAGTCCAACTCACACCACCTGACAGAGCAGATCAGGGCCATTGGATTTCTGGGGCTGTCACTCTTCATAGAAGCAGAAAACCTGGTCATCCCCTCTGTGAGAAAGTCAGTATAGTAATAATAATGATAATAATAATAAATAGTCTCTTTAATAAGAGACGGAGACTGTATTAAAGAAGTATCTTGCATTGAAAAGAAATATTCCTGTTTCCTTTTGTGCTAATACATGTACATTGAGCCCAAAGTGGTGGTCTCCGCTAGTCTCTAACTTTGTGCATTGAGTATCACTGACACTAAAACCCAGCTCACTGCCATTGAAGGCTCTCCGGCGCCCAGCTACCCTCTTGGACGGAATCGAGCCACCTCTGCAGGGTCGAGTGTGTCACTCTGGATGGAGCTTACAGCCTCATCTCACTCCCTGAGAGCAGAGGGTGGTTTGGGACTGCTGGCCTTGTGGTTACCGGCCCCCTGGGCAGCCCCCGATCACTATGCCACCATGCCTCCTGCCTGGTGCTTCAGGTTCATTTGCGGTTTCATTCACAGATTTATTTCCGATAGATACATTCAATGACATTGAGTCATTGATGTCTTCTATATTGGATTTTTCACACGTGTCTAATGGGAAGTTTTCTTTTTCAGGTATTATTCCCCTGGATATTCAGACACGCTTCTGCAGAGGGTGGACAGCTATCAGCCGCTGATTAACTAAGTCAAGTCAGGTTTTTATGCTCAAGTTCACAAGCATTTATGAATAAGAATTTTTAAAACTCTAAATATTTAGGCTTAAATGGCTTCTCGATTGATTCCATGTGAAAGACATTGAGATACTATTTTAAAAGTTGGTGCAATTCTTAACTTCGCTATATCAGAAACTAGTAAGTGACCATTTGCTCTTGAGGTAGATTTTAAAGTGGCAGTAAAGGTTTCTACAGCATTTGTTAAGGATTTGTTACTGTGTGAATGAAAAAGCTCTCTCACACTAACCCTCACTCACCCCTACCCCTCACGGCCTCAGCGAGATTTAGCTAAGAGATGATGTTTTTAAAAGGTCCTTCATTATTGTGAATTCTCTATACTCATTGCAAGACTGCCCTTGGAAACTCTGCAATAGGATACAGAGGGGACACAGTAAGAAAAAGAAACCAATGATAAGGAGCCCCCGGGCACATTAAATTGCCATAATCCCACCTACCAAACCCCCTGACAGTGGAGATCACTTGTGCAGTTTTCCTAAGGACAGAGGGAGAGGGTGTCTGCGCCCTCTTTCTCCCCCTGTGGGAAGGCTGCATCGGCCAGCTCTGAGCTGGCGCAGCACGCACATTTGGCAGTGTCACTGATGGGCTTCTCAGTCTTGGCCTTCGTTTGGGTCCAAACCCAGAAGCAGTCATGTAAAGCAATCTTTGGTAGTCACTGGTCTGAGCTTCACATCCCCAAAGGTTCCAATCACATGTTCAGGAACTTAATGGAATTAATTTGCAAAAAACCACCATCAGGCCCAGACATTACATGTATGTTCACCTTGGAAGCTGAATGGAGGAGGTGAGGGTGGGGTTTCAATAAAAATGTAAGTGGAAACATCATTATGTAATTGTTGGCTTCGTTTCTTTCCCCTGCCTGGTGTGTGTCTGGCATAGGAGAATATGTGACCACCTTGAGTGTCGGGGTGAGATGGCAATGTGTGTCTTCGGATCCAAAGGAGTGGAAAACCTTTTTTTCTGCCACGGACCACTTGTATATTGATAGCATCATTTGTGGGCCACACTGGCCAAACATTTCATTAACTCACCCCTAACGTGATGGCTGGAACCGCTTCTGCTGGGGGTGCTGCGTGTGCTGTCAGTTGGTGATGATTTCGAGGACCTAACACAGCCCTCGGATCAGATGTTCCCCACCCTGACCTAAAGGGACATTGCTTAAATTGGTCTGTACAGAACCTCTGAGCCAATATTTCTAATTTGGCTTTCTTTTCCAGTTTCCTTACTGAGCTCATTCTTCTTCCCGCTTCTTTATTTTTCTTTCAAATCCACACCACCCAGTTTCTTAGTATCACCTGGGTTTTTCACTGTCATCATTACCTCCCCATTATTCATTGCTTGGTCACATCTTTACATCATCGTATCATTTTTGCTAGAACTGTTTACGATTTGACTTCATTTTTTTGGGGGGGGGGCATCACTGCCCTCTGGTGGTCGTGGGAGCTACCCAGCCCTGTTCCCGAGAGCCACTGCTGGATTTGAACTGCCAGCCCGCAGTCCCGCACTCAACCACTTAGGCCACCGGGGCTCAGCCCCTTGATTTTTCAATATTTCTTTGGACCTACTTTCTTAAAGTTAAGTCTCCTGACTTATGGCCAAACTGAGTTCACGTCTATGATAGGTAAGCTTGTTGTGCCAACATGGCCAAAGAAGATAAGTGGGTCTGTTGAGACCACATGGCCAATGAACACACGTAAGATCAATTGAAGGGCGAAGATAGAAATGGCTCTGAGCGCCCTGCCCTTGCTCTCTTGCTCTCGGATCTACGGACCAGCCGCCTGCCGTGTTCGTCCTGTGCCTCGATCTCCAAGCTACACTACCCACATGGACTGTGTTGCTGTGAGTTGAGGTTCCTTCAAGCCCTGCTGCTTCGCCACGCTCCTGGGATATACATCTCTTGAGCTGGGGACTGTCGGACTCTGTCATCTGGCTGACTGTTGGTGACCTGCTTTGTTGTTTGCTGCCTGTGGCCGGACAGCCTGAATTGCGCTATAGGGGACTACTCAGCAGCCCTCAAGACCCCAAGGACTGCCAGTCTACTAGCTGTCTCACGCAAGTGAGTTGCATCAAGTCATTTGTACTCCTTTATAGATTAGTTAAATGTTTATTTCTTATTTTATATATCCTTTATATAAATATATAAAGAGAATTATTAGTGTCCTGGTTTTATTTCTCTAGAGAACCCTGTCCAACACAACATCCCTCGAGTAGATTGTGACTCGTAGCGGCCGATACCACAGTCGAGCAGTCCTGTTGAGTCAGTTTCCAAGCTTGTCATCTTTGGAGAGGCAGGCAGCCGAGTCTTGGTCTTGCAGAGCAGCTGTTAGGTTTCACTGCCAAGGCTTCTTTCCGGTTAGCGGCCAAGAGCTTTCATCACTGCCTCAGAGACAATGCCGTCTTCGTTCTCAATGTTGTCTGCTCTCCTCTCCTTTCTGCAGGCCCACCTTGTCTTGGGAATCTGGGGAAGTGAAAGTGTCCCTAATCTTCCATTTTTCTTAGTATGTTTCTAATGACAAATTAGGGCTATATTATGGGGATGGAGACTGTATTTGCTTGACTTTGTATTTGAACTACCGGTATTTCCTTTCATACATCATTTCATGCATGTGAAACAGTATTAAAGTAAAATATTTAATAGTGTTGGGATGGAGATCATATCCTATAAGATCTTGGTATAAAATATTTAAAACAAAGTGAAACTTTCATTAGTTTTTTGAAAGAACCAATAAGAGATTTTTAAAAGAAACTCTGTGTATGCTAAAGCAAAAAAAATAGTCTCTCTCATCGATGGTATTTACCTGATGTTTTCATCCTTGGTTTGAGTAATTCCAGTTCTCTGTTTATATCAATCCCTGCTCCAATAAACTGCCCCTCACAACTTACTTAAAATCCAGCCATCACTAGTGTATGCACAGTATCTCCTAGATCTCATGTTCTCAGGCAAGTGAAGTTTAAAACCAGACGATTTGTGTTAAAGTAACGGTACATTTCCTGCCCTCATGGAGTTTTCCAATATAAACACATCTGCCCAGACACAGAATAGCACATGATATTGGAAACAAAGCAGGCATTTTTAACCTCCCTCATAAAAGTGAATGACAATGTCATGCATGCTGCATGTTGACCTGTTTTTCTGACCCTCTTCTCTCAGACTCGCCCCCCTTACAAGATCTAAAGGTCTGCATGTTTTTAAACTCACTCTGATGTCCTATTTAATATATACCCTGACCTTAAATTCCTGGGTGAGGTCATCTCCAATCTGGGAGTCCCAGTTTAGAATCAAATTTTGGAAGAATGAAGTGTTTTTCTGTTCTGTTTTCAAGTAAGCAACCCTTGGATCAAGTTAGGGGCCCGCAGAGAGTGGAGTGTGTAAACTGTAGCTTATTCCCCACACAGCTCATGGTTCAGAACACGCCGGTCTGGAGCTCTTCTGCTTGGTGCTGAGTGTGAGAGGAGCAGATGGCATTTCTAAACGATGATGACTCCATTTACCCGTTCATTAAGGGACGGCTTTAAACATTAGCTTCTTCCTTGCAATTCAGTTTCTAGTGCGAATTCTTCACCTTGATTTTGAAAGGTCACGGTAGGCCGTAATATTGTATATTATATATATAATATATATAATAATATAATGATAATGTTAGTGGTGCTGCTCTAGAGAAAGTTGTTCAGTATTAATTCAGAGACCAGCTGGATAGCTGGATTCTTTTTCTTAATGACCGACAGGATATTTTCTAGACTAGGTTTCAAACATTGCTGTTGGCACATGTCAGTTTTATGTCAGTATTAGCTGTAAACACTTAGACCACCAAAACCTGGTTTTTCCAAATGTACATAGATTTTAGTCATGTATTTTTTTTTGGGGGGGGGGCATCACTGCCCTCAGGTGGTGGGAGTAGGTTAGTCATGTATTTCTAGCATTTCTACTACTAAATAGGTTACTCGTGGCAAATGTCTATGAGAGTGTTTTGGGATCTAAAGAAGTCCAACTCTTTGAGAACTCTTCTGACCTATACTGAGTTCTCGCTCTCAATTTCTGAAGCATGCATAGTTTAAGTCATATAAATGTCAAACACTAAAGAAAAGATCCTGTGTCCATGTTTACATCAATTCACACCTGACTTTTTCTTAGAGGGGTGGGATGTACCCTGTTCTCTTCAGTCCCCGCTGAACTGGGGCAGACAGGACATCAAGCCTGCTGGCTGACGGAGGCCGGGCTAGCTCTCTGACTATGGTCAAGCCTCTCCAGGCCCCCGGGTCTCGGTTTTCTGAAGCATGGCAGTGTGCTGGAGAAAAGTTTAGGCTGTGCAGTTGCAAGAGACCCACAGTGGAACCTCAGAATGGCCACTCCCTGTCTCAGGGGGTGTGCCCCGGGGGCCAAGACTTCATCTCTCAAAGCTTCGATTTCCTCAGCCATGTAAATACCAGGAAGAGTGACTAAAGTATTGCTATAAAATGATGCATTAGACAAATGTACCACATGTGAAGCTTTTGTTTCTGAACGTATCTATTTTCATCTAGGTCTGTACACTTCTGAAGATGGCCTCTCTCTCGCTAACCCTCTCCAGAGAATTCTTTGTAGCGCATCCATTGACACCATGTAAACAGGAAGAGGTTGTACCCACAAAGGGCTCAGACCATGTTCCTTTTTCCTTGTTCTTTTGAGCTTGGGAAACAAAAGGAATCTGAAGGGGGCAGATCATGACTGGCGTGGGTGGATGGGGTGAGCTTTCTCAAAGACAATCTCAGCACAGCCCGGCTATCTTGGAAGAATGAGCAGGTGCAAAAGAAATTCCTCAACTCAACTATTCTGGCCTTTTTCTTAACAGCTCAGTTCATTTTCTTAAAATGTCTTCATGATAAGCCCCCATGACCCCTTTGGGTCCCTCAAGAATCTCTTCTCAAGATAAAGTCCCCTTTGGGATTTAAAAAGAAAGTCACCAGAATCTTCTGGACGCTTTGCCTGGAGTTTAACTAGACTCTAGGAAACTACTCCTGATTGGACTTTTTAAGATACTCTAAGGACCCCTGGTGGTGCCGTGGTTACTCTTTGAGATGCTGACTTCCAGGTCAACGGTTCAAAAACACCAACCACGCCTCAGGAGAAAGACCAGACTTTCTCTTCCCAGAAAGAGTTCTGGACTCAGAGCCTTGTGGGGGCAGTTCTAAGCTGGCCTATTGGGTTGCTGTCAGTTGGTATCGAGGGGACGGCAGTGAGTTTAGTGTTTGAAACACGCTGAAGAGGCCTGGTTGCAGGACAGGTTACAAGTTGGCCCGCTGCCCACAAGGGCAGCAGTTTGAGCCTGCCAGCCACTCTGAGGGAGAACGATGTGGATTTCTGCTCCTGAAAAGATCCACAGCCTTGAAAACTCAAGGGGCCCTTCAACTGGCCACTGTGAGGTCCGATTCGCGTTGGAATCGACTTACTAGCTGTGAGTTTGGCTTGACTTCTTTTTTAAAAGCGAGGCAGACAAGTGTACTGCAGAGCACTGGCCTGCTACCTCCCCCGAGACCTGTCGGTGCACCTGTGGCTTCTTCTGGTCAACTTTCCGGCCTGGACTGGAAGCCTAACTGCACCCCTTTTGATTTATCCTCATGGATGGGCGGATGCACGGATGAAACTGTGCACTGAGGATTAAATGGTGCGGGGCGAGCACAGGGCCAGGCAGAGAAGCAACGCCACCACTCAACTCTATCTTTTTACAAATAGGAAAACGTGTCCGATCCGAAAGGCGTGTTATTTCCACTTGACAGAAATGTGTTGTGCTATTTTGGTTTTGTCACATCAAGACACTTTACTGCCATCTGCTGGAAAATTCTCAATAAATATGTAAATCCACGCTATCTCAGAAATGAATCATGCCCCCTTCGATGTGATGGTGCTCTCTCGGGGAACAGAGTTTCCACAACTATCACCATAAAAGCGCCAGAAACCGTTATTTGCTATTTTAATTATCTTCATCTTTGCAAATGCGATGTGGAAGGTAATCCCAAGGAAACAATGTATCATATGTTCATGTATTTTTAAAAAAATCAATGCATAAAAGTTAATCTTGAAAAGAACCAGCACTTTGTTATGAAGCCTGGAAACAGGAGTGTTCGTGGCTTCCCTCACCCTTTCTCACACAGAAGGGCATGTTCTCCAGTACAGCCTATAATTTAAACCAGCCAAGATCCTAATTAAGCCATTACTCTTGCATTTGTAAACACCAAATGCAAGGCCAAATTAAGGGATGGATTTTATGTATGCAAAAGAAAAACTCTGAGATTAAGCCATCTAACCATTCTATCTTGATTCTTAAAACAATCAGGAATCTAACGGTTATTATGGTAAGATGGTGGAAATGTAGATAGCCATTCTGCTGGGCCTCCATGCACTTTTCTCATCATCCCACTGCCTACCTGGCCTTGGATCTGACAGATGGACCCTCCTGTATCAAGATAACCCTTACTCAAGGGACAACTCTTGTACCCTTTGCACACAAAGGGGGAGCACGTAGCTCATTGTCAAAGCTAATAGGATGCTCAAGGAGGAGATGGAACGATGTTGGATGAGAAAGACTTTATTAATAACGGAAACCCACTACCAGGATCTAGGACCCATCTCCCGGCAAGGTCCCCAGGTGCTAGCATGACTCCCGAGAGCCTGGAGAAAACCGTTGCTCACACACAAAGAGGAGGAAATGGCACAACTTAAGATGCAGATGAGAAGATAGACATTCCGATGGACAGGAGGGCACCTACTGGTGACCTGCATCCTCATGCCTTCCACAATGCTGGCATTTGTGCATCTAAGCTCAGGAATTTGCTCCCATGGGGAGATGGGGAGCCAGGTGACCTGAGAGAATGGCCAAGTGTGGTTCACGGAGAGGCTGGTTCGTCTTAAAATTGTTCTATTCCCCCCAACAAATGCTTCATGGTAGCCCAGGTAGGCTGAGCCTGGAAACATAGTGAGGGAAATTCTCCCCATAGGTGAGATTCTCAGGGATGCACCTGGCCATCCACTTTGTGTGGAGGGAGAGTGGCTTGAGATAGCAGCATATATTGGCTCAGGGACCATGGTGAATGGTATGGCATACCAGTTGGTCATGGACTTAGAACTGGGAAAGATTAGAAAAGTGGTTCGCAACCTTCCTAAGGCCATGATCCTTTCATACACTTCCTCATGTTGTGGTCCAGGCCAGAAACAGATCTTTGTTATTGCATCACTAATTTTGGTACCATTATGAATCAGGTGACCCCCATGAAAGGATCCTTTGGCCCCCAAAGGGGTTGTAACCCACAGGTTGAGAACTGCTGGATTAGAAAGATGATCAAGGATGATGTATGGATTAAAAATGTGAGAAGCAGGGCTGAGCCCCGGTGGCATAGTGGTTGTGCGCGGGGCTGCGGCCCATTGGGATAGAGGATCAACTCCAGCAGCGGCTCCACAGGAGCACAGGCTGAGCCTCCTACTCCCACCATCAGAGGGCAGTGATGCCCAATGAAAAAAAAATGTGAGAAGCTTTGTGTTGCATGTTAAAATGTGTTAAAGAGCATTCACTGTAGAAAAGATATTGACCAACTCTGCAGACAGACTTACTCAGCCAGTGATGTCAGCCATCATCCCTCATTGACCACTTGATTGCTGGTACCATGGACATATGACTGTAGTTGCTGTGGTGGCAGGGATCGAGACTATGAGTCAGCAAAGAGTACCATTTCCTGTGACTATTTTAGTTACTGCTGTGGTCAAATGCCCAACCTATCAGCAACAGGTTGTGACCAATGCTTAGTCCCTAATTAAGGACCATGCCTCACGGAGACCACAAATCACTTGGAGGTAAGTTCACTCCATTGGGCCTCTTCACCCTGGAAACCGGCCAGGAATCTATCCTGACTGAGATGATCACATTCTGGGTCTGAGTTTGTCTTGATCACCCACTAGGAAAGGAACCCAGCAAGCACTACTATCCGATGACCGAACAACGTGTGATCCACTGACACGAGACCCCATGCAACACTGTCTTAAAGACCCACTTCTCAGCAAAGAAGGAAGTATGTCGGGGCATATGCTCATCTAGTCCACTGGTCCTCTCTCACAGTACACCACTCTGAAGTCACTGGCATGGTGGAATAGTGGTACAATCTCTGAAAGACACAACTGAGGGACTGATGCCCGGTGGGACTGCGGCCCACTGGTTTGGTGGTTCAAATCTAGCAGCAGCTTTCCAGGAGCAAGGCTGGGCCTCCCACTCCCACCAGAGGGCAGTGATTCCGCGCCCCCCCCCCCCAAAAAAAAAGACACAACCGAGGCACCAGGTTGGAGTTGACATACTCATACAGAACACTTCTACGGTGCTGTGACTCCATTGGGAGACTGTCTCCATTGACACAATAAATGGAGGGGGTTAGTCACAGTCCTGCTTTAAGTATCACTTTCAGGGATGCTCTTGAGGAATGTGTGGTTCCTGTTCCTGACATTTTAGATGCTGTGAGTTAAAAAGACATGGTCTCAGAAGGGTGATACTTCCATCAGAGGACACAGCACACAGCCTACTGAACCTAATGACACAGCTGCCATTCAGTTATTCCTGTTTCCTCATGCCAAGACACCAGCAGACAAGGAAGGTTTCCCTGTACTAGCACTGATTCACACAAAAGCAGATAACACTGAGTAGTCTAAAATCAGAAAAGGTGGACACTAGGGTTATATCCTTTAACCACGTTTCATGTGAATGGGGAACAGACAACCTGAGAAGCTAGAGTACATGAGGAAGAATGCAGCTTCAGAATTGGAGGAAGACTCCCCAACGACCTACTACAACTGGGTAACACAACCTTGTTTTCTGAAAGAGAAGGGTATGTGTAGCATTGGTGATGAAGATCAAAGATTCGACTCAATGTACAAAGAAAGAAAAATCTTCGTTGGACCAATCAACAACACCATGATAAATAGAAAAGGAATTAAAGTTGCCAAGAATTTAATTTTGCACAATCAACGGTCATGGAAGAAATAAAATACTGTATTGGGAAAATCTGCTAAAGACCCCTTTAGAATGTTGATGACTGAAGATGTCACCACTTGAGGGCTAAGGTGCGCCTCACCCGAACCATGGTATTTTTCCATTTCCTCAGCTGCATGTGAAAGTTTGGCAATGACTATGGGAGACTGGTGAAGAATTGATGCACTTGAACTCCACGGTTGGTGGAACTGGATATACTATGGACTTCTAGGAGAATGAACAGATCTATCGTAGAAGTGGCATGACTGGCAAGGCTCCTTAGAAATCAGAAGGCACGGGCTGAGCCCCGGTGGCGTAGTGGTTGTGCACGGGACTGCGGTCCACTGGGACGGAGGTTCAAATCCAGCAGTGGGGCTGGGCCTCCTACTCCCACCACCGGAGAGCAGTGATGCCCACCAAAAAAAAAAACCAAACAAACAAACAAACAAAGAAATGAGAAGGGAAAGACTTCATATCACGTACTTTGGGGATGTTATTAGGAGGTACTGATCCTTGAAGAGAGATATGCTTGGTAAACTAGAGAATGAGCATAAAAGAGGAAGGCCCTGGGTGAGCCCCAGTGGCATTGGGGTTGTACGCGGGTCTATGGCCCACTGGGATGGAGGTTCAATTCCAGCAGCGGCTCCACAGGAACAAAGGCTGGGCCTCCTACTCCCACCACCACAGGTCAATGATGGCCCCCCCCCAAAAAAAAAAACCCACAACAACAGCAACAACAAAGAGGAAGGCCCTGAAGGAGATGAACTGACACAGTGGTTACAACAATGGGCTGAAACCTGGGAAATAAGGGAGGATGGCTCAGGACATTGGTCTGTCGTACATACACAGGCCCTCTGTGAGTCGGAAGTGACTTGGCTCCTGTGTTAGGCAGAGTTGACTTGAGAACTCCAGCGGCACTCGTGTAGGAAAGAACTTTATATCAAGAAGTAATTGAATATCCAGAAAACATCCCAGCCCAGTCCAACTCAAGTCCATAAGTCCGATACTAGTCATAAGCCCCTCTGCAGACTCATGCAGCCACATGCAACGATGCAGAATGCAGGAAGACCACACACCAGTGGGCCAGAAGTCTTGTGGATCCAGTGGCAGTGAAAGCATCAAAGCTCTCAGAGGTCTCAGCATGGCTCCAGCAGCTCTCCGAGTGATGAGAGAGAGAGAGAGAGAGAGAGAGAGAGTTTTCCCAGGATCCTTCATGTGAGCAGGTCGTGCCCACCTGGTGGTACCATCAGACCTGGTAGACTCTGGACTAAACTCCCCCAATTCACTTCTGTATCTTCAAATTGACACAACATTATGTAACTAGCACAATTCCTAACAACCACAATGTACTCGCAGACATTATTGACCCTGGTCCAGAGATGGTAGGGCTGTCATACAGTGCAAGCAAGCATGTTGATGGGCATGTGGACGATCCTCTACTGACTCGCAGCACGCTCCTGCCCACTTTCAACAGGGATGGGCACAGAGACCTTAGGTTACTCTCTTGAGGATGAGGATCTGGGAGGCAATCTGTCTAGATTAGAATGGGTGATACGTAAGCCCGAGGGAAACCTGCAATGGGGATTGGAAAAGGTGGCCCAGCGTATCAGTTACCATGGCCCTGAAGTCCGTCGCAGCTGCAGTGATTATAACTTTCCCACTAATGATCTTCTGATGGGATCCCCCTGGCCAAAAACATCATCCAGAATCTTGGAGGAGCTGTTACAAGGTGGATGAACTTATTAAAGGAAGCAAGTGGATTTGGCAGCCAAGGGTTAGTGATGATGAAGTTCACACAGACCTCCTTTTATGGGTCAAATACCTACGTCACCATCTCCCACCTCTTGCCGGAGTCACACCTTTCAGCTGAATTCAGCCATAAACCCTTTAACCCTTTAATTGGGCCACCTTTTCCAATCCCCATTGCAGGTTTCCCTCGGGCTTACATATCACCCATTCTAATCTAGACAGATTGCCTCCCAGATCCTCATCCTCAAGAGAGTAACTTAAGGTCTCTGTGCCCGTCCCTGTTTATATTCAACTATAATGAGTCTCAATAAATTGGCAAATCATAAAATGAACAACTTAACTTGAAACAAACTGCAGTCATCACTCCAGTCAATTTTAGAACATTTCTTCATGTACCCACTATTATTAACTCCTCATTACCTCCTAACCCCTGTGCCATTACCCTCAGCTCTTAATAGTATTTGATAATAGATTATTAATAACCTATTAATTACCCTCTTTAGGGATTACCTTTACTGGTTCATATAAACAAAATCATACCAAAAGAACCACCCCAAAACAAGCAACAAAATGAAACATAAAAAAACTCAGTGCAGACAAAAAGAATAGAAGCTGTAACATTTAAAATGGGAGCATAAGGAAATACAAATGATAATATGTTAAAGTTTAACCTAACTGTATCTGCAGTAATACACTACCCAATGCACACTGAGAGCAAGACTATTCCCATGCCTTGTCGATGCTCTCAGGGAGGCCAATGGAGGTTTCATCTGCAAAGGGACTTGGGGTGGAGGTCGGGGGGACCAGCCTCCCGATAACCAAATAGGCCCAAGGGGAGGTTGTGTAATTGAAGGGTAAATTTAAGAGACACCAGGCAAGACAGAAAAGGGCTCACTTCTTTCATGATTACTGGAGCCAGAATGAGGCCATATTTTATACTTTCAAGGGCTGTAGTAGAGGCATACATGTAACAAGACAAACCAGAGGTATACACGCAAGAGGATGTGGATTGCCTAAGGCCATCAGAAAACAAACATTTCACAGTATATAACTCTATATTGTTTTGTGATTAATCACTGTGCTTTAATCATGCTTAATTGTGTTCAATTTGCAAGAATGAAAACACATCCTGCCTATCAGATATTGACATGACAATTCCTAACAGTAACAAAATGACGGTGATGAAGTAGCAACAAGCATAATTTTATGGGTGCAGACCAGCACAACATGAGGGCCTGTATTAAAAGGCTGCAACCTGAGGAAGGTTGAGAACCACTGCTCTAGAAGCATACACAGGTGACAGGAAGGCACATACGTAACAAGGTGGACCAGCTCTAGAGTACAGGCGGCAGCCCGACCTTGGTCATCTCTGAGCTGGTTTGACCTCCCGTGTCTGGGAGTTCGTTTCCAGGGGAACAATGTATGATCCTGACAGGAGGGCGGGGGCCCTCCACAGGGTGGGACAAGCATTAGGGTCTGATTGGTTTTGATGGCAGACAACTTTCATGCAGGTAGCTTTGGGGTGTTTGACCTCCAAGTGCACAGTAAGAGACTGCCAAACATACAGTGTTTGCAAATAGCGCCTTGCATTTGGCATTATTCTGGGGGAGGAGGGCATTGAAGGGAATGACTTTGACTTAGAAGAATGTGAGCGAGACGCTTCTACAACCCACGATAAATGTGAAGGTTCCCTCCACTGGAGCCCTGGCTCCCAGAGTCTTGACTATTATATGACTGATATATGAATATTATGACTAATATATGACTATTGAGAGTTTGTCCACGTCCACGCTCTTCCTGGCTTTGTTTCCCACAGGGATTCTGCAAGTAAATTTTGGGCTGTCACTCTCATCCATAGCCTTCTACAAACCAGGTGCTCAGAATTGAAGCCCTAATACTATTCCCTCCTCTGATCCTGCATTTCACTACCTATAATCCTTGGCTCACAAAGGCTGATATGCTTCTTCACGTGGACTTAGCTGATACTTCATTTAGATGGCTGCTTGTTTTAAGAGACGTCTAAGCCCCCAGATGCTAATCAAGAAAAAGCATTTTTCAAGAGCATTAAGGCAACTATTTTAAATTATAATCAGACCAAAATAGAATTTTAACTATTCTCAGACCTAAACCCAAACCAAAGTTCCCAACACTTTGCATATACTCCTATAATTTTTGAGTAGCCAGAATAACAACTCTGGCTTGAGCAGCAGTTGATCAGTGAAAGTTCCTGCCTGCCCTCTGGAGCCTGGATGACACTGTGGATTAGAGGTAGGTCAGTTACAAACTTGGTGATTCGAGCCTACCACTAGCATTTTGGGAAAGACAAGGTTGCTTGGTCCTGCAAGCAACCTTTCAAGGTCACTTGGAAACCTTTCAATGTCACGATGAGTCAGAATCAACTTGATAATATTTGGTTTGGTTTGGACTTCCCTCTGGAAGTTTTGCTGGTAAATTCTTCCAGCTGGTAAATGCTTCTACTTGAAATTAGGGGAAATTTTGAGGATTAAAAATAATAGTAATTTATGTTCATTAATCTATGATTCAGAAAGGGGAAAAAGTACCAGGTGATTTTTTTTTAAATTAAATGCTTCAGTAGTCATACAAGGGACAAAGTTATGAAAATGTCTTAGATATAATGAAATACCTTGAGGGAATGAGTTACTGGACCTGGGAACACCAAGGTCCATTGGCACAGCAGAGCTGCTTTTAAAAACAGTGTTCTTTGTTTTACGTTACTGTGTTAGTCTGGGTGAACTAGAGAAACAAATCCATAAAAAACTCTTATGTATATAAGAGAGAGTTTTATAGAAAAGGTAATTGTACATTACCAAGCATTTCAACCCAGTCCTGTCCAAGCCCACAAGTCTGATTAGCCCATAAGTCTGATACCAGTCTATAACGTCTTCTTTAGACTCACGAAACACATGCAATGACGCCAAATGCAATATGAGCACAAGCCAGATAGATGGGTAGAATGCCTTTGGATCCAGTGGCATTATAAACATCTCAGCACTGGCAGGGGTCTCCAAGTGGCTCCTCGAGCTTCAGAGGTCTGGTTGCATCCATGTGACTTGTCCGGCTCAGGACACTAAGGCTAGCTCCATGTGGCTTCTCCTCAGGGATGTCTCGCAGGAACTCAGCCTTGTCAGTAGAGTCACCAAGGAAGTGTCAGCAGAAAGCCTCCAAGGAAGTGAACTGAAAGAGTGTCTCCGCCTCCAAGAAGACTGAATGACCACATTTCCCAGAATGCTCAGGAGAAGGCCACAGCCATACAGAGGTCTCATTGGTTCTCTCCAGATTGACGGGCTAGCCTTCACCCCCACACCCTTAATCCTCCAATTGAAATCAAATTAGGTGACTGCCACAAGGGCCAAAGAAGATTTGGACAGGGCAGTTGTCTGGAGCTCAGCGGAGGGTTGTCAGGGAGCCCACTGTGTAAGGTGGGCTCATTTCATAGGAATGAGGTCATCAAACACTACCACTCACTCCTCCCACCTCTGGTCGCCACCGAAGAACATTGTGTTATGTATATCTACTCTATGAATACCTATTAATAAAAGTTAAATATTCAAAACCAACGACATGCTCTCCTTTCCTCCCCTCTCTGCTTACAGAGATCTCTCCTGCCGTCCGTTCTTTCTCCAGCCATCGGATGGCCTTGGTGCCTGGTCCCCATTTCCTTGGGTGATGTTCTTGACACTTCAGGATGCCAACGAACTGCCAACAGCAGCACCACAGGGCCTTCTTCTTGATCCAAGGGTATCTCTGCGAACTGTTGAGTTCCAGAGCACAAAAAAAGGAAAAAAACAAACAAACTCAGATGACTCCTTCCTGGGCCCTTTGATCTGTTTCCCCAAGAATTCCCCTTGGGGATGTGGGAGACAAGTTCCGCCTCTGATTCCTGTTACCGACTTTGATGACCCAGTCATTGGATGACCCATGGGGTAGTGCAGACGGGGTTGCTCTTACTGTGAACATAAAGGTTGAGGGTTCGAACCCACCCAGTGACCGAGAAAGATCTGGCAATAACAGGCTTCTGTCAGGACGACAGTCAAGAAAATCCTATCCAAACACCACAGGCTCAGAAAGCCTTATCTTTTCCCCAAGGAGTAGTTGGTGGTTTCAAACAGGGACCTTGCAGTGCACACCTTCCAACTCCCAACTGCTTCAAAAAAACCCGAGAGAGCAGTTGGACTCTGTCCCACGGTGAGGGTAGGGGGGTGGGGGGTGGAGGGGGGCGGTGTCATCACGAGTCACAACCAACTCCAAAGCCGCCATTTCCTTTGACAAGCCCCGGCTGCCACAGCTACCGGAGAGAAAAGGCCAAATTAGCCAAGGCAGATAGTTGTGACTTTAAGGACATCTTGCCTTTTTTGTCCCATCTCTTCGAGTTCCACCCTCTTGTTCCGGACCCTCCTTTCCTCCGCTGCTGCCCACCTCCCGGTCTAGCTGACACCGTGGATTTGGGGGACTCGAAAAACCCTGAATGCGGGTGCTCCGTGATGGCCTGGCCGACAAAAGCATGGAGGGGTATGTGCCATCCGCAGGCCGATGTGGCAGCGTTTGAAGCCGTCTCCGTCCCTGCACCCGCCGACTTCATCATGTCCTGGGCTGGTACCATCACATCAAGTGGCATGAAAAGGGAAAGGGCAGTGTGCCAGGAGTAGAGAAAGCTCTGGGCAAGTGTGGCCCAACGAATGGGGAAGACGCCACAGGAAGTGGCGCCGCAGACAGCATGGAAGAAGACGACTTTGATCTCTTGGGACGAGGAGGAGGGAAATGCAGACGCAGAGGGGCTAAGGGAAGGACGCCTTGCACGGTGGGCGTCAAAAAAGGCCAAGGAAGCTGCCCTTGCTGCCAGTCTTCCGTCTTACTGTATGTGGAACCGAGGACGATGAGACGGGTTTGGCAGCAACGAAGAGGGCGCCAGAAGCATGCAAGCGGGCGGCTTGGTCTGGGGCTCCTCCAAGCTCGTTCCGGTGGGGAATGGCATGCAAAAACTTCAAATTCAGGGCGTAGATGAAGATTCTAGAGTTGGTACAGACGTGCTGGAAGGACAGATCACTGCTTTTGAAGACTGTGCAGTCCGTGGAGGTGGCTGCTTCCAACAAGATCTAGAATTCCTCCTGGATGGTTGCACTTAAATAAATGACTAAAAGACCAAAAAAAAAAAAAGGAAAAGGAAAAGAAAGAAAGATCTACACCAAAGCTCTGTGGGAGGAAGGGGTAAAACGGGGAAGAATTTGAGCCATTTATTTGTGGCATGTCTTACTGACAGTTAAACACAGTGGTCTGTTCTGTTTTCGGCCACTTGAGAGTTATTTAATTAAATTCATGACCCAGGATGCTAACCAGCCCCACATCTGAAATAATTGCTTCTCTGTTGGTGAGATGTAAAGCCGGGATTGATTTTCCCCCTGGCCGATATCTCTCCTTTCTGAATCCCGAATGCCATCCGCGCTCCCCTCCCCACGCCATTTGATCCCTGTATT
>PVJH01028956.1:0-26521 GCA_004026705.1 Nesogale talazaci | reverse complement strand
ATCCAGGACCGATGACCCCTTCAGGAGCAGTGCTGAGAGTGGCAATACCAGGAGGGTGAAGGAAGGCTGGGGTAGAAAGGGAGGATCAATTATAAGGATCAACACATAACCTCATCCCTGGGGGACGGACCACAGAAAAGTGGGTGAAGGGAAACATTGGACAGTGTAAGATAGGACAAAATAATAATTTATAAATTATCAAGGGATCGTGAGGGATGGGGAACAGGAAGGGAGGGGAGGAAATGAGCTGATACCAAGGGCTCAAGTAGAAAGCAAATGTTCTGAGAATGATGATGGCAACATATGTACAAATGTGCTTGACACAACGGATGTATGAATGGTTTGTGCTAAGAGTTGTAGGAGGTCCCCTCCCCAAAAGATGTACTGACACCAAGTATATATGCATCTACTGTGATTAAAGCTGTTTGATCCTCCAATAAAATGATTTTTAAAAAGCCTACAAAATATTCATGCTACTATTCTAAATGCTCCAAAATTTAGAAAAACCTAGGAAATGCTCAAAAGTTTCATAAAGCACATAACATGGAGATAAAAAACAAAGATCGACCCCAAAGAAATAGCTTCTGATTTCTCTCATGTACAAATATTAATGCAAAAATACCAACTGAAAATAACAGAAAATAGAATTAGCAACCCATTAAGGGCATATTACATAATGAAGTAGTATGTATTACAGCAGTGGTTAAAAACCTGTAGGTTGGGCTGAGCCTTGGTGGCGTAAGTGGTTGAGTGCGGAACTGCAGCCCACAGGCTTGGCGGTTCAAATCCAGCAGTGGCTGGGTAGCGCCCACAACCACCAGAGGCAGTGATGCCCACAAAAAAAAAAACAAAACCTGTAGGTCTCGACCACTTTGGGGGTCACATTACCCTTTCACAGGAATTGCATGATCTATAATAGCAGCAAAATTACAGTTACAAAGTAGTAACAAAAATAATTTTATGGGGCTGAGCCCCAGTGGCATAGTGGTTGTGCGCAGGACTGCAGGCCACAGGGACGGAGGTTCAATTCCAGCAGTGTGGCTGGGCCTCCTACTCCCACTACTAGAGAGCAGTGATACCCCCTCCCCCCCCAAAAAAATAATAATTTTATGGTTAGGGGTTCCCATAACACAAAGAACTGTATTAAAGGGTTTCAGCATAGGGCTGAGCTCCGGTGGCGTAGTGGTTGTGTGCGGGACTGCGGCCCACTGGGATGGAAGTTCAATTCCGCTTCACAGGAGCAAAGGCTGGGCCTCCTACTCCCATCACCACAGGGCAGTGATGCCCCCAAAACCAAAGGGTTTCAGCATCAGGAAGATTCAGAACTGCTGAAATTCAAGAAGAATCTAGTGTTAGGAAACCTATTAATATACAAAGGTACTTCAAAAATTTCTGGAAAAATTCTGATATCCTTTAACTCCATTTTCCCATGACTTTTTTGAAGTCTAAAGGAAAAAACTTACAAAATCACTCAATTACCTCTACTGGCACACACAATACAGCCACTATTTTCGATCAAACACAGTCAACCAGGAGAACACAAACTCACTGCCAATCAAGTCAATGACTACTTACAGTGACCGTGTAGGGCAGACTGGACCTGAGATTGTGCCCTTGAGGATTTCTGAGATGGAGCCTCTCTTTTTAAATAGTTTTATTGGCATTTCACCCACATATCATACAATTTAATACTTCAACCATATCAAGAGTTCTACAATCTTTACTGCAATTTCAGAACATTTTCTTTTTCCTCATACTCATTGTTCTCATGCTTTTTCAGCTTGACAAAATGGATGGATGGATGGGTTGTGATAAGAGTTAAACAAGTCACCAATAAAATAATTATAAATAAGTAACTGTTTTTCATTTTGGCAAAAATACACACAACAAAACATTCACCAATTCAACAACGTGTACATGTATAATTCAGCACCATTGATGATACTCTTCCTGTTGTACAATCATTGTTGTTATCCCGCTCCAAATTGTTCTACCAATACCAAAATGAACTCAATGCCTGCTAAGCAGAAACACTCCTTGACCATGGTAACCATTGGTCAAATTTGATTTCCTATTTCCTTTTCTTATTTTCAGAAGTTTTCTTGATATAATATTCACAATATACTTCCAAAAAGAGTTGTATATATATCATCACCATCAACTCTAAAACTCCCTCCCTCTCTTAAATCCAGCGATCCCTCCCCAAGGCCCCCTCCACCTCTCCCCTGTTCACAATAAACCACTGCATTAGTTATTGTCTCTATGTACCCACTCCTTCTGTGCTTTCTGAACTGGGAGACCTAACAGAAAAAAAATTTTAAACTGAGCAAAAACAACAGCAACAATAATAATATAAAGATAGAAATAAAGAAAATAACACAATTCTTAAAAACCAGAGAAGAAAATCCTTTCTTGGAATAATCGAGAAATGTCTGAGCACAGAGCAAATTCAGGTTGGTCAAGAAAGGTCAATTGGCCAAATACCATATTATGCTATGGTTTGATTCACTGTAATCAAGCTTACAATAACCTCTGTGTGGTAATAAAGCTGTTTGAGACTCTCACTGGTGACTAGAGGGGATCTGCCAGAAGCCACACCTGATTAGACACTCTGCAAGTAGATTTGGGGCTTCCACTATCCTCCATAGCCTTCTACAAATTGGGTGTTCATAACTTAAACTCTGATATTTTCCCCTTTGTCATATTTGAATTTTTCTACTGTCATCTTTGAATCACCCAGGCTGGTGGACTTTGTTGACTCCTCACTTAGAAAGCTGATTGCTTGAAGGCAAGCCTTTAAGAGCCCGACACTAGTCCGATTGATAGCCAGCACCATCTGCTTTCTTCACCATACTTGCTACAGCGCTCTTCTCTTCAACGGTTTCTTTAATAATGAAGGCAAGTATGGAGAAGAGCCATGTTATAAGAAGTAACTGTTCTTGGAGTAGGGCTAGCATTACATGGGAGCCCAGAATCTATCTGCTAGTCCCTGGGTTAAGACGGGTTTACTTTGGAAGTCAAATTCTGATAAAAAACAATAGACAAAACCCCAAACAATGGCTGAGCCCCGGTGGTGTAGTGGTTGTGCGCAGGACTGAGGCCCACTGGGTTGGAGGTTCAAATGCAGCAGCAAGGCTGGGCCTCCTACTCCCACCACCAGAGGGCAGTGATGCCCACAAAAGCCAAAAAAAAAACCCAAACAACAAAACAAAGCATTACAAACCCCCCCAAACTAAAAGAAACAAAAAAGGAAAACATTACCAATTATCACTAGAGTATAAGACAATTGCATTGATAACATCAATGGTTTATCAAATGACATATTTATTTGAGTTTAGTCCAATTGCAAGCTGTAATCCACGTGATGCTGTGTTTTACAGATTGATTTCTTTTTTTTTCTTTTTTTTTTTTTAAGGCATCACTGCCCTGGTGGTGGGAGTAGGAGGCCCAGCTTTTGCTCCTGTGAGCGGGAATTGAACCTCAATCCCAGTGGGCCGCAGTCCAGCGCACAACCACTACGCCACCGGGGCTCAGCCCACAGATTGATTTCTTAATTGATTTGAGCTCTGTTTACATTGAATGTGGGGATTGGTACTAGGGGAAGGGACTATAACTCTTTAAAGGTGTAGAACGCCTCATCTTTCACCCACGGGTCAGCTGGTGGTTTAGAACTTCTAATTTCTTGGGCTGCAGTAAGTAGCCCAACGTGTAACCCACAACACTACCAAGGCTCCTGTCAACAAGGTAAGTATAGACAGCCCATCAGCCTGGATCCTTTCAAGAAGGGAGAAAGAGCACCATGTGCTTCAACAAAAAGGATTTTTAAAACTGAGTTGGCGAGCAGATGATGGAAGACTGTAATGGCACAAAAAGGGCACTGGGGTAATCCAGAGAGAATACAAGAAGGAACTGCCACCTCTAAGATTGGGGGCACAAAAGGGAACAAATTATGTTACCAGAATCTGGGTGCTCAAAGGAGGGTCCCATAAAGCTGAAGATCTGACCTCTGAAGAAGGGACACTTCTCAACTGCCTCTAGTTCTTTAGGAGCTCACAGGAGAAGAGCATCTCTGAGCTGGGGCTGATGTCCTCAGCCAAAGGGCAGGCGTCAGCTGACTGACTGCTGCTGGAGCCTATGAAGAGGAGCGACGGAGCTAGTGCTAGTGGCAGTGAGGTACATCTCCTACAGGAATAGCAAGAAACAGGAAATGTTTCCTCCCCCAAATACATTCCAGACTGCCTCTAGTGGCCCCTAATGGCAGATCATAGCAGGAAGCACCAGGAAAGGTGTCTGGGAAAAGCTATCTGCACAATTCTGGCACAATTCTGGCACTAGGACCAGGTAACATAGTGTAGCAGGGTAAAGAAGAGCTGAGGTAGACCTGGGGTAGAAGATTAATACAGATAGATATATCTGAAACATAACAAAATGTATTTATATCAACCCAAAAGCCAAATTATGTTTCATAGGAAAACATCTACATTCTCCACAGGGAAAACCAGGAAAAGGATATCCATTTTTTTTTGGGGGGGGGGGGTGCATCACTGCTCTCTGGCAGTGGGAGTAGGAAGCCCAGCCCCACTGCTGGAATTGAACCTCTGTCCCAGTGGGCCGCAGTCCGTGCACAACCACTATGCCACCGGGGCTCAGTCAGGATATCCATTCTTTTTTTTTTTTTTTTTAAGGATATCCATTCTTATTGCTATTATTTAGCATTTTTCTGAGGTCTTCTCCATTTTAACTCTAGGAGAAATAAATTTACAAAAATATGAAAGTTGGTGGGTGCTGAGCCCTGGTAGCGTAGTGGTTGCGTGCGGGACAGTGGCCCACTGGGCTGGCGGTTCAAATCCAGCAGCAAGAGCAAGGTTTAGCCTCCCACTCCCACCAGAGGACAGTGATGCCCCTCCCCCAAAAATATGAAAGTTGAAAATAAGAATGTAATGTCATCATCACTATCGGTAAGTGACATGTTTGTAAACCTAGAAAACCAAAGGAATTCCACTGAAAACTATTACAAATATTAAAATAAGTAAATTAGTAGGGTCCAAGGTTAAGATCGTTATACTTTTCATGTATTGAAACAAACAAAATATATAACAAAAGAAAAGACCCACTTGTACACAGCCAAAGAAATAAAATACTAGAAATAATCTTAGCCAGAAATGTTGAAGAACTACATGAAGTAAACTTTTCCACTAAAGAGAAATTGGACAAATAATAAAGTACATTTATTATTATTTAGGAAAACTCAAAACAGAGGCCTAGTTCTCCCTTAATTAAATCATACCTTTAACATGTTCTCAAAACAGTCTCAATGATTAACACATAGCCCCCTCCACTCCCAACCCCCCCACCCCGCCGGGATGGGGGACAAACAACAGAAATGTGGGTGAAGGGAGATTATACAATATGAAAATAATAATAATTTATAATTTACTAAGAGGTCACAAGGGTGGGAAAAAAAGAGGATCTAATACCAAGGGCTCAAATAGAAAGTAAATGTTTAGAAAATGATGATGGGAACATATATAAAAATATGCTTGATACAATTGCTATATGGATTGTTAAAGTCAACTACATCAACATGGAAGAAACACACCAGCCTGTGTGAACCAAAGATAATAAATAATAGCAAAATTGAAATATGGCAAAGGGAAAAGTATCAGAGCTTAAATTATGAGCACCCAATTTGTAGAAGGTTATGGAGGGCAGTGGGAGCCCAAGACCAAGAGTATCTAGCCAGATAAGTCTCTGGAAGATTTCTTCTAACCACAGGCGAGGGATTTGAACAGCTTTACTAGCAAAGATCATTGTAAACTTCATTACGCGGGGTTACACTTTGACATTTGATCAGTTGACCTCCCTCATGACTCAACCTGAACTTTTCCTAGACTCAAGTATGTTTGCTTGTTTGTTCCATGACAAAAATTTATTCGCCCCCCCAAAAATTTCTTCCCAGACTTTTAAAATATTGATGGTCATCTTTTCTTTCTCATTATTTATATTATAATCTTTATATTATTATTTTATCCTTTGCCACTTTATTTTTTGTTTTTTATTGTTTCTTTTGGGTTTCCCAGTTTACGAAACACAGATGTAGTAGATGCAGCAAGATGATAACTGATGGGATGGTTTATCAGGACATGAGGAGGGGGGGGTGAAAGGGAGAGTGGGGGGACTTGGGAAGCAAACATTGAATGTGGGAGGGGGAAGGTAGCACTAGAACTGATTGTGATTTTGCATATGCTATTCTTTTAAGAAGTGAATTAACCGAGTGGAGAAAAAAAAAAATAAGTGAATTAACCAAGGAAGTGCTTGATATGAGGATACTATATCAAGAAAACCACTTAAAAAAAGAAATCAAGCTTGACCAATGATGACCACAGGTAAATGGGAAAGAGTTGTTACAGGGACATTGAGTTTGTCTCACTGGGTGAAAAGGGACTTCAATAATAGTTGTACAACACAAAGAGCATAATCGATGACACTGAATTATACAAACAGAAATTGGAGAATTGGAGAATGTTCCATTGTGTATATTTTGCCACAATTAGGAAAAAAATAATTACATGAATAACAATGACTCCAAGGTAAAAAATGTTCTAAAGTTGAATATGGTGACAACTGCACAACTCTTCTGGATCTGACTGAATTATTGAACTGTATGACATGTGGGTGAAGTGCTAATAAAACTTTAAAAAAAAAGCTAGGCTTGCCAGATATTAAAAATACATCCCATAGCCTCAGTAATTAAAGTACGACCATCCTAGGGGCTACATGGTACTGTTAAGTAGCTAGCTTCAGGACAGGTGAATTGCTCTCCAATGCCTGCAAAGGCCCTCACAGAGGAGTATAGAAAGAAATCAGGCAATCATTAGACACAAATGAAGACTCCAAACTGAGCATGCTCTTACTCAGGTCCCCGAGCCACGTGGGAGGTACTCCTGGGCAGGTCTAACTAGGTGCAGGCTTATGACATCACCCAGGTAAACTCAACCCAGCCAATGGGGTCAACCAATACCATCAACCACACCTTCCCCCAGGCCAGGGGCAGGTTAGAATAAAGGCAGGAAGTACTCTCTGGGATGCTCTCTTACCCTGTTCCTGGTCAGAGGCAGGCCGAGGGGAAGGGTCTCCCTCCCGAGTGGGCGCACAGCTTCTTGGCCCACATGCTCTCAGTCGCTAAGGGTCTCTGATTTCTGGTCTCCCAGGATACCCCCAAGATCCGCACACATGGGTGCGCTTTTCCACATGGTTGTTCAGGCCCAGTTGTGATCCCCTTCGAGACATGAAACGTGTCCTGTCCTTCATAAAAACCCACTTGGGTTACAAAACAGGCTTCAGTGTGAATTCTTTGATCATATGAATCCAAGGTACTACCAAAACCCAACGGTACCAAAAACCCACCCAAACTCATGGCCATCAAGGTGATGTTGACTCAGGGCAACTCGATAAGGCAGGGAGGACTGCTCCTGTGAGCCTCCAAAACTGTCACTCTTTCCAAGAACAGAAAGCCCAGACATGCTGTCAACATTCAAATAAACATATAACTCGAATTCCATAATTCTTTTTTACTAATTTATTATTTTTTCCAGAATTCTTTTTCTGGAAGTATATCCTATAGGTAACATTTTCATATATGTGCAATAACTTAAGTATTACATTTCAAGATTTAGAAATGATAAAAGATTAGAAAAATCTCAAATGTCATTAACAGGAAAATGGTGAAGCAATATTCAAGCATCAATAGAATACTATGCAGTTGACAAAGCCCAGTGTTTATAAAACAAACTACTGTGTTCTTTATGGAAAGCTCTTCAAAACACATCAAGTGAATAAAACACCAGTATATGTACTACATTATTAGTATCCACATGCAAAGGAAGGGGAAAAATTTTTTTGTATAGTGAAAAATAAAAAGATTCACAAGAAACAAAGAATGCAAATTCTGAGGAAATGGTGTAGGGGCTGAGCACTGGTGGCACAGTGGTTGTGTGCAGGACTGCAGCCCACAGGGTTGATGGTTCAAATCCAGCAGCAGCTCTCCAGGAACAAGGCTGGGCTTCCTACTCCCACCAGGGCAGTGATGCCACATAAAAAAAAAAAAGAAAGAAAGAAAAGGAAATGGTCTAGGACAGTTTCATTAACAAACAGAAACAAGAATGGGGAAACTTACTGATATTTTTTTTATGTTTTAAAATTTCAATGTCTTAACCGTCAAAAATAGGTTTTTGCTTTTTTTTTTGTGGTGCCACAACTCATGTGCAACTCTATATACAACCTAGCGTAAGCAAGACAGCCTCACAATTGCTGACGTTTGTTGCAGCTATTGTGTCAGTCCATCTTTTTAAGGGTCTTCCAGTTCTTCACTGCTCCTCTATTATAGCAAGCATGACGTCCTTTTTCAAAGAGGGCTCTCTCCTGATACCATGTCCAAAATTACAAAAAGATGATGTCTGGCCACTGGTGTCAGCATTCTATGACTGTGCTTATTCCAAGACAGGTCTGCTCATTCTCTGACAGTCCATGGTATATTCCATATTCTTCACTAATACCATAACTCAAGGTATCAGTTCTAATACCATTAATACCATAATTCAGAGGTATCAGTTTGTCTTCAGCATTCCCAAATTTTTTGAAGTCTTTGATTTAATTTAAAAATTAAATAATAAATAAGTGATACCAAGCTTCATCTTTCATTTCCACAGGGATACCAGCAAATAAAAAGACTTCCCTGTTCCTTTTCTCCATTCCCTGTAATAAACTCAAGTGGCAAACTGTGTGGAGACAACACCTGACTTCTCTGCCTTCACAACAGGGAGGAAAGTCAAACTCATCAACTCAAGGTCCAGTCCTAAGAGGCAGAGATCAGGCATGCCTCCCTCTTCCAGCCTTCTCATCAATTCTGACACATCCCATCCCTCACAAGATAGTCCGTTTCTCTGTTGGGTTCTAAAATTCATTGCAATGACCACACAAAACTCAGACAATATTCATGATTGTGTGTTTTACTAGGGGAAGTTAACAAAATCCAATTCAGGGTCAGAAATGCTCAGTATACAGTTCTTCCAGCTAGGCCTGTCCTTTCTCAGCAGGAGGCACACCTTGCTTTACTCCTTGACCTCGCAGTCACATAGTCCATTGGCCTCTGCCCTCATCATTTGAAGGCTCCTTTACCACTGCCAAGAAATGCCCAAAGGACGTGCCATTCCACTTCAAGTCTCAGCTTGAGGGCGCTCAGCACCAGCTCCCCGGGGCAGCAAGCCTACATCTCTCTGCCTTCAGAGCAAAGTGCCTAAGAGGCATACTATTCCACACTTCAACCACTTTCTCAAAGTCACTTAGCTTTTCTTGCCCTGTGGGCTAAGAAGTTCACTACTCTGTCTACTGTGATTGGTGCTGCTGCCTCTGCTTCTCCAGTGCCCCAGCTCTGACTCCTAGATTGACAGGACTTACCTCAGGAATTTACAGGTTCAAAAGATCTACTCCATTCCTTCTTTCTTCATGACTATGAGCTATTCCTATTTCTGAGATGGTGTACTGATATCAAGCAGAATAGCAGCAGTGACTAACCCATGTTAAAGTTCCAAGTTTTTTTTGGGGGGGGCATCACTGCCCTCTGGTGGTGGGAGTAGGAGGCCCAGCCTTTGCTCCTGTGGAGCTGGAATTGAACCTCCATCCTAGTGGGCTGCAGTCCCGCACACAACCACTGCGCCACCGGGACTCAGCCAGTTGCAAATTTTTTAACAATCACAATTAACTCTGTTACTAATCATTCAAAATAAATCATATGACCGTTTTAGATCAGCATCCTCCATTTCCTTCTCCTACTCAGACCCATCAGGCAGAGAGAAAATATACACAAGCTGCATGGTTCCACACAGTCATTTGGTGGGAAATACAAATATTATACTAGAAAGCCCTATCAAATAAATCAACGCACCACACCCTAAGTGACCCACTGATTTTATATGAAAGATGCAAAACCCTCAGAAAAATGCAGGTATACAAAGGGAAGTAAACACCAAGACTAACTTTAATGGGTGATAAACTTCTCTCATCACACAGCAAGGTAAAGGGGGAGGGAGGAGAGAGTTCCTCAAAGTCAGAGATCAGAATGATTCAATTTGACTGTATTCCATGTAAGCCTCCAGCAGAGGAATCTTGCAAACGGAGGAATTCCTCTGTTCTCCTGTGCCCAGGCCCTTCAGAACGATTAGTATAGGATTATCTTAAAGATCTAACAACTCCTAGATGGGCAGGGCAGCCATGATGACTTGAAGGGTCTCTGGGCTCACTTTGTGGATCTCTCTGCCATCTTTTTATTTGCATGCCCTGACTTCGGAATCTATTAAATATCTGCAACAAAACCATGAGCTTGTTTCCAGCTGTGACGTTGCCATGTGTCAGTGAACTTGATTCTGACTCACAACCATCCTACAGGACAGAGCAGAACTTCTCTCTAGGGTTTCCAAGGTTGTCACCTTATCTTTCTCCTGGAAGCGGCTGGTGGGTTCAAACCTCCAACCTTCAGGTTTGCAGCCAGCACTTTAAACACCGCACTGCCAGGATACATTATAAATCAGAGCCACCCACAGTTTTAAAGCAAGAATTAAGCAGAGGTTTAAAAGCACAGTTTTAAGGTTTTAAGCAAGAATTAGAAGCTCAGCTTGCCGGAGCGGGAGTTCCAGCAGGCGGCCTGTGCTGAGGGCCGGCCCCTTCACCTTGGTCTCCGCTGAGCTGGACTACCCTGCAGAGCTGGAACCGAGCGGAGCCAGGAGGGCAGCCCAGAGGAAGGGAGGGAGGAGGCGGCATTTCTTGGGCTGGGGAGGCTGGGCGGACGAGAACCTTGCCAAGTGCTGCGCCATCTACCATAAAGGGGCTGCATCGAGATCCCATACACAGCTCCGTGGCAGTGGCCTTCTCCCCGCCTCCCTGGACATCCCTTCATGGCGCGTTTTGACCCGGAAGCTGCTCTTTGATTACGAGATCTAGAAGGAGCCTTTCCATACCAAATGTTTTCTGGATAACATGAAATTGCAGACATCTTATGAGACTTCAGTTTCAGGATGCAGAAAATCAAAATACGTGATTCAGCTATCTTAGCTACAGCTCTCCTTTTGTGTAAATCTTCAATGATAAGATTCCATCATTTCTGAAATGTTCCTTCCTTTTTTCCCTGTGCATTAAAGCAGACTGTGAGGTTGTTAGGTGACATCCAGTCAGCTGGAACTCCTGGGACCCCATGGGCAAAAGAGTCAAAGACTGCCCTGCTCCGTGCCAGTCTCACAATAGCAGGTAATGTCTGAGCCGTTGTTACAGTCACTGTGTCGTCAATCCATCTCATGGAAGATCTTCCTCATTTTGGCTATCTCTCTACTTACCAAACATGATGTCCTTTTCCAGACATTGGTCCTTCCTGGTAACGCTTCCAAAGGAAACACAACAATGGTCTATACATCTTTTTTTATCATTTTATTGGGGGCTCATACAACTCTTATCACAATCTGGACATGCACATCCATTGTATGCAAAGCACATTTGTACATTTGTTACCATCATCTTTCTCAAAACATTGTCTTTTCACTTAAGCCCTTGGTATTAGGTCCTCCTTTTTCCACTCCCTCCCCACACCCCCTCCTTCATGGGCCCTTGATAATTTATAAATTACTATTATTTTGTCATATTGCACACTGTCTGATGTCTCCCTTTGCCCACTTCCCTGTTTCCGTACCCCAGAAAGGAGGTTATATGTAGATCATTTTAATCGATTCCCCTTTTCTACTCCAGCATTGAAGCAATACTTCCTCTAAGACAGAATTGTTCGCTCTGCCGGCAGTCAGTGGCACAGTCCCTATTCCTCACTAACACTGCAATTCTAATGTGTCAGTTCTTCAGGCTAAAAGAACTCAGTGAGCAGCCACTGGAACCAAAGGGTTGTTCCTTTTGGCTCACCAGACGATTTTCCATATCTTTGTCTCAAGGACACAAATTGTAAGCAACCTAATTCTGTTATCACCAGCATTAGCAGTCATTTTTGCAATGCTAACTCATTTCTTTCATAGTCCAATCATTTTTTGATACATATATTCTTTGTATCAAATACATCTGTACATGTCATCATCTTTTTCAAAATATTTTCTTTCTACTTAAGCCCTTGGTATCAGCTCTTCAGTTTTCCTTCTCTCCTTTCTATACCCTCCCTCCCCCCAAGTCCTCTTGATAATTTATAATTTTTTTTCATGTCTTACACCGACCACTGTCTCCTTTCACCCACCTTTCTGCTGTCCATCCCCCTGAGAGGAGGAACCATATGTTATTATGATCGGTTCCTCCTTTCTCCCACCCCCTTTCCTTCCCCTCCTAGTATCGCTGTTGATCCTGAGGGGTTTATCTGTTCTCGGTTGCCTGTGTTGTGAGTTCTTATCTGTACCAATATACATGTTCTGGTGTAGCCAGATTAGTGAGATAGAATTGGGGTCATGATAGTGGGAGGGTGGTGGGAAGCATTAAAGAACTAGAGGAAGGTGTGTGCTTCATCCATGCTATACTGCACCCTGACTGACTCGTCTTTTCTTTGTGGCCCTTCTGACAGGGGGTGTCCAACTGACTATTGATGGACTTTGGGTCCCCACTCAGTCCTCCCCTCTCATTCACATTGATATGATTTTTTTGTTGATTGGTTGGGTTCTTTTGTTTTCAGTCTTTGATGCCTGATACCTGAGCACATCAACGCCTCATGATCACACAGGCTGGTGTGCTTCTTGCATGTGGACTTTGTTGCTTCTCAGCTAGATGGCCACTTGTTTATTTTTAAGCCTTTAAGAACCCAGACACTATATCTTCTGATAGCCAGGCACCATCAGCTTTCTTCACCACATTTGCTTATGCACCCACTTTGTCTTCAAAATTGTGTCAGGGAAGGTGGTGGCCATGCTCACTCATTTTATGAAATATTAAAAACAGTAAAATATTAAAATAATGGCAAAACTTGATGTCGAACAGATAAAGACAATGGTGCTAAAAAAGGTTGAAGGCTGGTAAAATGTTCTTTGATCCCTGATTCATAATCTAAAATTTTGGCATGAAAACCTGTTAGAGTAGACTTTAATACTCTGTGAAAGAGGATGGCACACAAAGTCAGAAAATTGAACAAACAACCTCTCATATTATAAAGAGATTATTACTGAGTTAATAATCCAAACACTTTCTGTTGCCTCTTTGTCTGTCCTTAATAATCTGGCATGAATTAGGGTAAAATGATCATTTGTAAGTATAATTCTTCAGTATGGAGAAGGAATTTTAAAGGAATTTTGATGGATGTTGGCAGTAAACATTTTAGAAAGAAAGGCAAAGGACATTTTATAAACTGGAGGAGTGGAGCTCTTAGGGGTGAAGCCAGCCAAGATAAAGTCCTGGTTAAGGTGGCATAGAGACCAAAGAAGTGGTGTGAAAGCAGTAGAGACCTCAAGAGGCAGGGAAAATGTGAAAAAGAGGAAGGGGGATAAACAACAGAATTAAATTTCAACTCCAACGTTTTTCCTCAGATATATAGCCTTGTAAGTGCAATTATTTTCTTCACTTAATCCAACTCATCCCTTCATCAAATATTTACCAAACATTAAATGCTCAACACAGAGTTACTAAAAATCCATTCCATGCCAGATGTCATACAAGGCTGTGGAGTCAAGATAAAAATTAGAGTTTTTATCCCTGAAAAGACAAACTGGTAAATTCCCATGTCTGTTGCATCCATCTGGCCTCCTCAGCTCACGCCCATCAGAAATGATGGCCCAAAGTAAGCTGACCTCCCGGTTCTGGCAGCTCCTGGGTAGGCAACATCAGCAAGAGGCTGTCAGCTGCCATCCAATGAGCCCCTGACACATGCACAGCAGGCAAACAGCTGCCCGTCCTGCTCCAGCCTGAGGAGTGGCTGTGAACCGGACCAATGTGGTCCACTGGGTTTCCACAGACTGGTTTTCTGAATCAGGACTCTTCTTAGTCAGGACGCGCTGCGGAAACCTGTTCCCCATCATACACATGCGCCCATGATCAACAGCCAGCACAAGATCACAGATCTGATGATAGCTTTTTGTCCCAAGTGATTTGAGAAGAGATGGAGACTGGGTGGAAGAGTTAAGAAAGGATTGAGAGACGAGGGGAGGCAGGAGAGGATGGATAAGCCTTGTTTCAAAGGATGAGTGGGAATCTGCCCGAGAAAAGGGTGGAAAAAAAGCAATGGGCATGAAACCACAGAAGGGAATAACCAACAAGATGCAGCTGGGCCTTGTTTGAGGTTGAGCGCTGGGTGGGTTTGACAGAGTTGTAGCTATGACTGAAAAAGAGGGCCTGACTCCTGTACGTAAAGGATGGCCACAAAGTAAAATGACTGGGAGATAAGATTTTATCATAAACAGCTGACTGCTAATGGAATCATTAAAGAGACAGCGAGCTCAAAGCCAGAGCAGGACTGGGTACCGATCGCTGAACAGTCAGTTCCAACGCTATCTCTTGTCTTAGGAGCTTTACGTTTGTCACTATGATATGCTTTTCTACTGTTGTAAATACATGTTATCACAAACGATTCGACCCTTTCACACTTCTCTCTTGTCTCTACATACTATTTTATTAGATGCTACTCATCTTTCCAGCTGCTGGCATATAATCTACCACCAAAAAAAAGATCATTTTTAAGAGTGAAAGGGGGCACTAATCGGACAGCATATGAAAACAATGGCATAAACCCAAACTGCCGCTGGAAAATTAAATGTGAGACTCTTCCCATCACTAGGTTGTTAACATAACACTTTGGCCTGAAAGCAAAACAAAACTTAACTCTTGCTTTTCTAGCTAGCTTTAAAAAAATTTTTTTTAATTTGGAAAGTTATCGAAGCTATCTTACATTTTAATATGTTCCAAGCTTAGAAATTATAGCATGCCAGTTGTAAACACTTCCATTCAAGAGGCGAGCGATTTACTAATTTGCCAATCTTCACCCCAACAATGTATTTTACCATGACCTACAGATAATGTGACAGTCTCTGCTGTCTCCATAGAGAAAATTCTCCTTTTTTGTGGATTATCCCAGATTGACTGGCCAACAACTGTCTCCTGGCTGGTTCTCAAAACCTTTAAAAGTGTGCTCAAAAAACATAAAATAATTTGCTATTAGTCCTTTAAAAAAACAGTAATTAAGAAGCAGTATCTTCTGAAAGAAAAAAATATGTAGCATGCTCCAAAGTAAAATATGAATAACCACTAAAAGAGTTTACCTGCTTCTTTGGACAACAGAAACAACAGAGAGTTACCAAATATACCACTGAATTTTCCCCCTACTTTTCTGGATGACTCCCATACACTCTCCCTATCAGCAGGCAGTATCTTTGTTTTTCCAAGCCACACACACTACTTCAGCTTTAATTAAAAGACCCGTTGCCATAGTTTCTCAGAGAACAGCTCAAGGCATGCTTGAGTCCATTATTTTCTTGAGATTTCTGAGAAACTAATATAGTGGTTGCTTAGCCCAAATTTCCCAATTTTATCTCGCACCCAGCATATGATTTGGTCATATAGCAAGTTAGTCTAAATATCTTAAGAGAGTCTAAACAACTAGGAAAGCTATTCAAAATTCAGTTTTTGGTAGCTTCTGTTCCACCATATCAGTAATGTAACCACAAGGCTGTGGCTTAGCCTCAGGCAACAGACCCAGGGAGATTCCCCTCTCCAACACAACTCCATTGTGGAGAAGGGCCTGGGGAAGGCCCTCTGACCACAGTCCAGGGAGGTGGCTAGCCTTGCTATCGTGTGGAATGAATTGGAAGGTGAAAAGTGGTGGATGCAGTCTGGTTAAAAGTTAGCATGCTGTCATTTGATCTCCTTTATGGTCCATTTAAATTTGTTCTAGTTTTGGATACTGTCTGTTTTCTTTTCAATTGAGGTTTACATGTATTTTAGTTTGGTATTCTTGTTAAGTTTTTTAATGTTTTCCAGTATATGAAATCCAGAGTGGGTGACTAGAAACAGTATCTAGATTAATGGTCCGTGGGGGGTAAGGCAGGGAGGTTAGAGGGCATGAGAAGTTAATAATGGTGAGTACAACAATAGAGAAACTGTTCGAAAACTGATTGTGGTGATAGTTGTACAACTCTTCTGGATGTGAATGAATAGTTGAATTATATGATATATAAATTATATGCCAATAAAACTCTTAACATAAAAATAAAGCCATGAATACAAATAAAAATTGCAACTGTTACGTCATAAACACAGCACATTTCTTCCACTAACAAGGAAGAAAATGCACTGTATTTGCAGTTATGATCATCAGATTGTCTCAGATTTTGTAATAAAGAAAAGATATGCTTGAAAAAGTTCTCAGAAACGAGATTAAGTAATGAAAATGTATTTCCTTAAGGATTTCCACAATTAAAATGTGAAACCCAGAGAATCTCATTTCTTACAGCTAAACTTGACTCCCTGGTTCCCACACTGCTTTCAGGTAGCGATTTACCACTATCTCTAAATCCCGAAGAGCAAGCTGAAAGGCTCCCCTGAACCTGCAAGTCTAAAGAATGTGGCACTGTGGCACTGATTCCTGTGGACCTTAGAAAAGGCAAATGCCAGCCGGGCTGGCTGTAATGCAGCCCCGGTGTTCTGCTGCCAGGCCCCCGTGAGCGCGGACTGTGAGAGCCGGAGGGCCAAGGTTGAATTTCAGCTCTGGCCGCCGCATGGCCCCGCGCAAGTGACGCTGCAGTGTGATAAGGCCTCTGTCAAAAGCCCTGGTACAAGAAAAGCTCTTGGAAAATGGAAGCTATTATCTTCTCCCCATAATTGGGTCACCTCCAGGGAAGGATGTGGGGCAGGATGGCATCTCCCTATTTTCAGAAGAGCCTAAAATCACCTCGCTCCCTTAAGCTATCATTTTAAGAATTAGTGTAAACCACTTAACTGCAGATTTTTCCAACTGACACGCTCCACAATTTATTTGACTTCCTTTTACCCCCTATCGTTCAGCTTCCTTTTAATCTCTTGCTATCCCGCAAGATGATTAAGTAATTAAGTGACGCAAGGGCCATATGTCCAGTCAGGAACAAAGAGGAAGACCAAGATGATAGGGAATTGACGACGCCCTGTGCATGCTGTCAGTTGCCTTCAAAACACCCCAACTTCTGGCTATCCCAAGAACACTGGGGGGGAATTGTACACAATCCTGTGCCTTGCCCCTGACAGGTTACAGCTCAACCATAAGGGTTGCTTTGGCTGCTGTTTTGGATTAGATTGCCAGGCTTTACCTGCTTGTCCATCTTGATCTAGAAGTTTCACTGAAGCCTGTCCAGCTTCATCACAATCCTGACGGATGGGGAAAGCAGTGCCTTAGCTGCACAGGCCAGGAATGGAATTCAGTGACTTAGTGGGAAGGCAGGAATTCTAGCACTGGGTCACCACTATTGCTTCTGAACCAGCTAGGTTCTTAGTATTTATTAACTAACAAGGGCATGCTGAGTGAAGACTACAGTTCTGACATAGTCATTATGTCGTGAAGAATTCCTGGTGCTTTGGGTTTTGTTTATTATGCAAGGAACCCATTGGCAATGCCTTTCACTTTTGTAGGGTTACATAAATAACACTTGAATATATTAACTCACTGATCCCTCCAAGGTCCTATAAATAGAAGCAATACTGTTCTTTCCAGTTAACCAAGAGAAGCTGAGGCTCAGCAATATTATCAAGCGATTTGCCAAAGGCACACTATGGAAAACTGTGAGCCCAGGTCTTTTACTATCTTCCTCCCCAATATCCCACTCTGTGTTTCACCTGGTGCTCTGGCTGCAGCAAGGCAAAGGGGAAGCTACGAAGAGAGGATGAGCTCTCTCTCCTTGAGCACTTGCCGGCCCCTAATATACCTTGAAGATTGCTTCCTTACTGTATAAAAAAATTTAATATCCAGGAGACTAAAAAAGAACCTTCTACCTCTTGCAACAGGAAAAACATCTAAGCTGAAATTTCATTGTAAATATGGCCAATAAATTATTTTTTCTACTAATGTCACAAGTAATTAACAGAAAGCTACTTACATCTGACAGCTGATGCTGAGAGAACAAAACTCAACCTGTCAAAGTCAATTGCCCAGAAAAGTTTTCCCCTCGCAGAAAGTTTCAAAAATAATCCTTATCCTGCCTACATAAGAATATCCAGTTATCTTATTACAGAAACTCTTAATTAGAGTTTATCTCTATTCTAGAAATCCACAATGAGTATCAAGTGGATCTCTGAAGTCCCTTGAAATTAAATACCAAAGTATATTCAGACACATTTTTCTGGACACATAAACCATAAATTTCTTGAGATTCTTAGACTATCCCCCCAAATGTAAGACCTTATATGAAGACTTCTGAATTATAGAAACTAGACCGCATAACTAGTATTTACAAGCACTTGTCTGCAAATTTTTTCTCACAGTGGTGGCTTGTGTGCTACGATGCTGGAAGCAATGTCACTAGTATTTCTGATACTAGCAGGGTGACCCAAAGTAAATGGTTTCAGTGGAGTCTCCGGACAAAGAGCATACTACAAAGATGGTGTAGATTGCTCATTTCTGAGGGACTACCCCCTAGAAACTTTATGAATAACAGTGGAATCCTAGTGGAGAGAGAACCAGAGGAGGAGCCTCTCTGGTTGGAAGACAATCAACATCCAGCTCAGGGTGAGGTACGAGGAGAGTCAACCACAGGGAGAAGGATGGAGTCACACTCCACGGCCTTCGTTTGCTGATGAAACAGGACTCAAAACAAGAAGAACAAGTTGCAAATATCTATAGATAATTGGAAAACATAATGTACAAAGTGAATCTAGTAAAATTGGGAGTCATCAAAAATGAAATGGAAAGCATAAGGATCCTACACATTACTGACCTAAAATGCACTGGTATTGGGTGCTTTGAATCAGACAATATGATTTCCTATGCTGGGAATGGCAAAGACAAGGGGAATGATGCCAAAATAATCTCCAAAAAGAACATCTTAAGACCTACTTTGAAAGAAAGAAATATTTCACAATGTAAAAAAGCAATAGAATTTTGATAATAAAGCAGGTCTATAAAAATAAAATTGTATGCCATTAAAACGAATATAATTAGTATGAAATGTAAAAAATAAATAAATAAAAATTTTTATCTCCCCGCTCAAAAAAAAGATCTACTTATAAAAATAACATCTACATGCCTTCAAGGAAGTCCATTTAAGCCAACTACTACTCCAAGCACACACACACGAAAAGAACCCACTCATTGTCATCAAGTCAGTGTGAGCTCAAAGTAGCCACACAGGACAGGTCAGAAGCGCTCCTACAAGCTTCTGATATTGAAACTTATTCAGAGAGTAAAATCAACATCTTCCCCCTCAAAGCAGTTGGTTGTTTCAAAATGCAGCCCAACGGGTAACCACGACACACACCACTGGGCTTCCTGACACTAAAGACAATGACGAAGACATTGATGCATTCACCAACTTCTGTCTGAAACTGGTCACACCGGTACTAGATACATGAACAATCACTGCAATTGAAATGCAAAGGCTAGAATCAAAAAAATGAAGACTCAGAGTTGGAAAATATGACCTTGGTGATAAAAACAAAATTACAAGATTGAATGATAGAATTTTTCTAAATCAATGACTCAAAAAAGGTATTTTCAGTAATATAAGGGGTGACTATACATATGGATCTCACCAGACAGAATACAAAGGAATCAAACTAACTGCATCTTCAGGAAGAGATGATGGAGAAACTCAAAATCAGCAAGGGTTGCTATAGAACAGAGCACCAATAGTTAAAGAAAATTGAAACAAGGCAGGAAAACAAAAATACAACCTTGAATATATCCCACCTGAATTTCAAAAACAGGTTTTATGCACTGAACACTAATGACACAAAATTTGATAAGTTGTAACACGATAAAAAGGAACATTATCCATGAAAAAAGCAAAAAAAAATCACATATCGAAAAGAATGAATTCAAGTCTCAAATTGAAATGTCAAAGGATTTTATGGGCACAAGAGTAAACAATGCAGAAAGCACTGAAATAAAACGGAAAGAATACATAGAAACACTGTGCCAAAGAGAACTTTCCCATGTTAAACGATTTCAAAAGGCAGTATATGATCAAAAACTGATGGTACTGAAGAAAGAAGTCCCAGCTGCGCTGGAGAGACCAGCCAAAAAAAAGACTCCGGGAATGACGGAGTACCACTGGAAATGTTTCCACAGGCTGATGCATCCTGAAAGTCCTCAAAAGTTCAAGCCAAGAAATCTGGGAGATAATTACCTGGCTAACTGACTGTCACAGCTTCCTATTTCTGCCCATTTCACAGAAGGTGACCTAGCAGGGCACAGAAATTAGGATCACAAGTATAATTTTGTTGAAGAGAACTCAACAAGAGTTACAGCAGTGGATCTACATGGAGTTTCCAGAATTCAAATCACATTGTTGTGGTCCAAATGACTGCCACTCTTGTCTAGTATATGTTCTGCATTAGCAAAATATTCATAATGTTACCTACTGGTCAAGTTGTGAGAATTTTAGTCTTCTTTACATTGAGTTGTAATACATATGGAAGGCTGTGATCCTTAATCTTCATCAAGTGCATTAGGTCCTCCTCACTTGCAGCAAGCAAGATTGTGTCATCTGAATATCTCAAAACCAAACTCCCTTGCCATCAAGTCTATGCTGACTTATAGTGACCGTCCCGTGGGTTTCCCAGACTGTAACTTTCCCAGAGTAAAAATTATGTTCTCTTTCCCATGGAATGGCTGGTGGTTTTGAACTGCTAACCATGCAGATTGCAGCCTAACGTTGAATGGTTCAGCAGTAAACATCTTCCTGGTATTACCTGCTTTCAGCCAAGATCCATCCAAAACCAGCAATGGCTATCTCTTGTTTCAAGTCCTCTTCTGAATCCGACTTGAGCCTCGAGCAGCAACTTGTTGATGTACTGCTGCAACCGTTGCTAGAGAATCTTCAACAAAATTAAATTTACATGTGATCTCTGTAATTGTGGTAGATGGCTGTATGCCAACTAGACACTCCAGCAACTGCCCAGAATTAAGGATTTCACACCTGTAAACAAAGAGTTACAGTCTCGAAAATCCACAGGACGTCAATTATCAGTCAACATGGCCTCAATGGCAGTGGGATGGAGTGTTTTGTTTTGTGTTGAGACAATCCTAGCTAGGGGTGGAGTCAAACCTGTCAACCAAGTAACAGCTGATGCTGTGTCCTAGGGGCAGGGTTGGCATTTTCACTCTGCCTTCCTGCCTACTGGGACTCTGCCACTGACCCTGAAGCTGCTGGAGTTCTGTCATGTTTTTACCTACCTTGGATCCATGAGACTACACTCACTGGCTGGTGATCTTCCTGCAGTCTGGGTCTAAGTATGTGGTTACCTGAGTATCGGGACCTGGAGGTCCCCGGCATGTGCACAGATCCTCAGGAACAACTTTGCGATTGTGGAACATAATGACTAGACAAAGTGGGGTACAGGGCTCCTTGTCCCTATGTCCAGACCAAGAAGTGAATGCATTTTCCAGTGGGTACATATAATGGGGCTTATAGGTCTTTCAAAGGGCATACACACCATACATCAAACATATTACATAGTCAATAGGTAATATCATAAGGAGGTAACATAATAAACAAGAAATGAGGTGAATCATCATCTTGACCCAGTGTTAGTTGACCTTGGACACCCGTGAGCCCTCCCCAGGGGTTTGCTACATTTTACAGTGGGTTCACCTTATAAAACTAGATTGCTCATATCTATCTAAAGATAACTTCCAGGCACAGGGGACACAGGAATGATTCATCTTATATGGTAGCTTCTTCATGGCAGCCCCTTTGTTTGTGTGTATGTGTGTGTGTGTGAAGGAGGGGGGGTTGGAGGACTGTATCCAATCATGAAAATGTGTATTAAGATTTATTTATATTTCATAACTGTGCAATACATCAAATAACCATGAGGGTCTTCCCCTACTGGAGTTGGCTTCCCAGCTCCATAATTAAGAGCATGGAGGAGTTAGCTGCATTATATTCTGTTCTAGTCCCTCAGTTTACCACACATGAGCCTGAAAAGTGACCAGTACTGAACTGATAGACTTGAGTTGTACTGGGCTGGGATGCTTTCTTGATATTAAGCTGTTTTTAATACATCTATGAGTGTCCCTGGATTTGTTTCTTCAGTCAACACAGTCTATCTAACACATGATAGACAGTTCAATAGTTTGAGTCTTCTGGTGGGTCAGCTTTCTTTGGAATGGCTACAAATATGGACCTCTTTCAGTTAGATGACCAAGTAGCTGTCTTCTAAATTTCCTGGTATAGACATGTAGGTGTTTCCAGTGCTTCATAACTGTGTTGAAATTTTTTAACTGGTTTTCCATCAATCCATGGAGCCTTGTTTGGGGCTATTTCATTCAGTGATGTTTGAATTCTTCCTTCAGCACCATTGGTTCTTGCTCATATCTTTCTTGAAATGGTGGGGTTTTGATAAATTCTTTTTGGTACAGTGACTGTGCATTCTTCCCATTTTCTTTTGATTCTTTCTGCATCATTCAATATTTTGCCAATACAATCTTTCAATATTGCACTGATAGGCTTGAATTTTTTTCTTGAAGTCTTTTGGTTTATGCTATGTTACATGTGTTATTCCTTTTGAGTTTTCTAACTCTAGATCTTTGCACATTTCATTGTAATATTTGGCTTTGTCTTTCCCAGCTGCCCTTTGAAATTTTCTATTCAGCTCTTTGATTTCCTCATTTCTTCCATTTGCTTTAGCTACTGTACAATAATAATATCCACTTCTGATATCTACTTTAATCCTTTCTTTGTTTCCTGCCTTTTTAACGACTGTTTGCTTTCTTCATGAATGATGTCCATGATGTCCTCCCACAACTTTCCAGGTCTTCTGTCATTAATGCTCAACACATCAAATCTGTTTAAGATGTTCTTAAAATTCAGATGAGATGGGGGAATTCATATGTGATAGACTCAAAGTGATATTTTGACTCTCATGAAGAGTGAAATTGTTTTAATTTTGTTCAGTTTTTTGTTTGTTTTGGGGAGGGACCATCACTGCCCTCTGGTGGTCGTGGGAGCTACCCAGCACTCCTCCTGAGAGCCGCCGCTGGATTTGAACCGCCAAGCCCACAGGCCGCAGTCCCGCACTCAACTACTTACGCCACCGTGGCTCAGCCCCAATTTTGTTCAGTTTTAACCTGAATTTACATAGGAGCAATTGATGCTGTGTTCCAGTCAGCCCCTGGCTTGGTTTTAGCTGCTGATTTTGACTTCTCTGTCATCTCTTCTCACAGATGTAGTCAACTTGATGTCTATGTATTCCATCTAGAGAAGTCCTTGTGGGGACCCTACAAATGGATTTGGAGCTTCCACTGTCACTCATAGCCTTCTGCAACTGAAGTATTCAGAATTCAAACCCTGATGCTATTTTCTCCTTCAGATTTGGATTTAATTATTTACAATGCTTGGATCACACAGGTTGGTATGCTTCTTCCAAGTGGACTTAGTTGATGATTCACTTAGATAGCTGCTTGTTTGAATGCCATTTTGCTTTGAATGGTTAATTACTTTATCACAGGTGTGAAATCAGTTTCAGACCTGAAGACTAACGGCCATGGTCTTTGGGATCCCCCAAAACAAAAACAGAAAGCAAACTCACTGCCATTGAGTCCATTTCAACTCAGAGCAGTCCTATAGGACAGAGTGGAATTGCCCCCGTGAATGACTTCCTTGAAATAGTTACAGGACTAGAAAGCCTCCTCTTTCTCTTGTGGAGACACTGGTGGCCTCCCACTGCGGACTTTGTGGTCAGCAACCAAACGCGTAACCGATCACACCACCAGCGCTCCTGGAAGATCCTACCAGTTTCTATGCAGCCAGTAGGTCTGGTGTGGTTTTGTTTTTGTTTCAATTTTGCTCTGCATTTTCCCTCACTTTATCCAGGCCCTTCTAATGTGATACTTTTGAGAGTCAGTTGATAGTGGTAGTTGGGCACCATCCTGTTCTGGTCTTAGGGTCATGGTAGAGATATTTAAATGGCCCATTAGTCTACTATACTCATTGTGTTCACGTGTCTTTTAATTGTCATCAGTCTTCGTCCCCTGAGAGAGACCAATGGCTGTACCTTAGTGGGATGTTCACAGGCATTTAAGACCTCAGGAGCTTCCAGGAGCTTCTCAAGGATCAGACGTAGTGGGGTCATGCATTGGACTGCAAGTTGCAAGGTCATTAATTGGAACCCACCAGCCACTCCATAAAAGAAAGATGAGGCTTTCTGATCCTGTAGAGGCTTGCAGCCTTGGAAACCCAAAGGGTCAAATGGGAGATACCTTTCTGAAGTGGCAGAGACATCAGAAGCCCCCTGCAGCTGCAGTGCTAAAACCAAGAGGCAGAACAGAGGAGCAGTGCCAAGACTGGGACTGTCAAGCAAAGCAGGGGGAGGCCGACCCCCGGGAACAGAAGTGAATAAACCACGAGGCTGAGAGGGTGGGGCAAGAGGCAGACTGCCAGCATGGCTAAGGAGATGTTTTGCTGACAAAAGAACTATATTCTGACTATCTTGCAACCTGCTGTACTTGTTATTCGACACTGTTGAGTTGGATCTGAACAAAAGAGTGAAATATTGCCTAGTATGAAGTCATCTGACAGCTATCTTTGAATCCATTGTTGCAACTACTGTATCAATCCATCTGGCTGAGAGTGTTCCTCTGAGCGTCTCTAAGAAGCCCCAATAGCCAAGAGTGTCCCCTGGGAGTTCTGTGTAGCCATTGCAAAGGAGTGCCATGACAGGAAAAGCAAGGGTCAGCATCCGGTAAAGAAGGCTGGGATGTGGAAACACGCCTGCCCTCTGCCTTAGGGCAATCGGCCTGGAGCTGGTGTGGAGTGGGAGCCTCCTCTCTGGAAAAGGTGGAGGAAGTAAAGGGAAGCCGGCCCTCACACCACTCTCTCAGGTTACATTAAACCTATAGAACAATCTTGGATGAACTGACAGCTTCATAATATCAAGTCTTCCAATTCAAGAACACAGTACGATTTCCTAAGACCTTTGTCCGATATCCACCTTGTAAATATTTTCTTCAATTCTGATTTTTCTTTTCTTTTCTTAATAAAACCAAAACCAAACTCCCTGCCATAAAGTAGACGGTGGCTGATAGCAACCTCACAGACCGAGATAGAACTGCCTCTGTGAGTTTCCAACTATCTCTTTAAAATGAAAAAGCTTTAGTCATGGTGGGTCTGGGAATTAAAATACTTACCCATCACATTCTATTTTACTTAGAACTAGTAGACTCTTATATAACATGTAGACATCTTGTAATACAATAGGGAGTCCATTTAGTCCTCAGTCCCTCTGTATGCTACGGCTATCGTACATGTATGTTCATTGTAATGCCCATAGTAAATGTTAAGATTTTTACTTTAAGGACTAGTATGGTTTTCAACCACTTGTCTGTTCTTTTGTCATCCTGTGGTGGCTAGAAGCTATGTCACTGGTATTTCAAGTGCTAGCAGCAGGATCACGCAAAGTAAGCAAGTTTCAGCAGAGCCTTCAGACTAAGAAGAGATAAGGAAGAAGAAATTGGCTGCCCACCTCAGAGGAAGGAACCAGGGAAAGCCTTATGCATAGCTTCCACACGTGGCAGACCCGGGAGGCCTAATGGAGGCAGAGCATTGTCAGAGAAAGTGCAGGTCACGGACCCCACGGGTCAGGGGCACTCGAAATGTGACCAAGGAGGAGGAGGAGCTCTCTTGGAGGAGCGCCAACCATGGTGACATGACTCTGTCATGGGGCTTGGACTCTCCGGGACCTTCATTTGCTGCTGAGGAACAACTCAAGGTAAAGAGAAATCACTGCAAAAATCTGCTCGTAGTTGGAACTTGGAATGTGAGAAGTACGAATCTAGGAAAAATAGGAACTGATCAAAATGAAATGAAAAACATAAATATTGATATCCTAAGCATTAATGAGCAGAACTGGGCTGGCTTGAGTCACGTTGAAGTGGAAAATCACATGACTCACTATGACAGGAATGACACAATCAAGAGGAATGGCGCCGCATTAATTGTCAAAAAGGATGCACTAAATCAGAAATGTTGTGATAGGATTATATCTCTCTGCTATCAAGAAAATGTAATACATGTATTTAGTAATCAAATTTATATTTGATTCATTATATTTATCACTAAAAAAGCCTAGGGATGAGTAAGCTGAAGAATTATATCTACATTTCCAAATTTTCAGTCAGAAATTGATCAAACATCAAGATGCATCGTTAAGTATTGGCTCTTGGAATATAAAAATTGAAGACAAAGAAGGAACTGGAGTTGGAAAATGTGATCTTGGTGATAGAAACAAAGCTGGAGATCGCATGACAGAATTCTCCAAGACCAGCAAGTCACTTGTAGCAGACACCTTTCTTCAATAACACAAAAGGTGACCATACCCATGGAAC